>JAUUTY010000750.1:0-205721 GCA_030979885.1 Lolium multiflorum
GTTTCCCATCAGGAAATAGCCCAGGAGCACAGTGCCCATAAAATAAATCGTAACTTCACTATGAATGTCGCCGCAAGAAGAAAGGGATGCAACACGAGGACTTCCGAGGAGGTCACCCATCCTAGTACTACTCTCTCTCGCACAGCCTTAACGATTCGATGGGATCCAGGTGCTTTAGTGCTGGTATGATCGCATCAGACATGTTTGCACTCATTTTCCTTTATGCTTGCCCCTCCCGCACGTTGTCTATTTTGGCCACCATACCCATCCCGCTTTTCCATCCTCACCACCGTTCCCCATCAGAAATAGCCGAGCACGAGTGCCCATAAAAAATATCGTCACGTAACTTCACTATGAATGTCGCCGCCAGGAATAAAGGGATGCAACACGAGGACTTCCCGGGAGGTCACCCATCCTAGTACTACTCTCGTCCAAGCAACCGGAGTTGATGGGATCCGGTGCTGGTGCTGAGCATGATCGCATCCGACATGTTGTGCACTCTTTTCCTTTATGCTTGCCCCTCCCGCACCTTATGCCTTTATTTTGTACCATGCCATCCCGCTTTTCCCATCCCCCTGCACCGTTTCCACATCAGAAATAGCGGTAGCAGTCGCATAAAAAAATATAAATTCATTAACTTCACTATGAATGTCGCGCGGAGCCGCAAAAAGGGATGCAACACGAGGACTTAAGGAGGTCGCGTCACAATCACTACTGCCGCCCAAGCACGCTTAACCGGAGTTACGGTGGGATCCGGTCCAGCTTTAGTCTTCGAGCATGATCGCATCGAAATGTTATGCACTCATTTTCCTTTATCTTGCCCTCCCGCATGTATACGCTCTATTTTGTACCATACCCATCAGCTTTTCCATCCCCACTCACCGTTTCCCATCCAAATAGCGAACACAGTGCCCATAAAAAAATATCGTCGTAACTTCACTATGAATGTCGCGCAGACGCAAAAAAGGGATGCAACACGAGGACTTCCCGGGAGGTCACCCATCTAGTACTACTCTCGCCCAAGCACGCTTAACTTCGGGGGATCGGTGCTAGTGCTGGTATGATCGCATCAGACATGTTATGCACTCATTTTCCTTTATGCTTGCCCCTCCCGCACCTTGTTTGCTCTATTTTGTACCATGCCCATCCCGCTTTTCCATCCCCGCACCGTTTCCCATCGAAATGGCCAGAGCACGAGTGCCCCATAAAAAATATCGTCGCCTTCTTATGAATGTACCGCCGGATGCAAGGGATGCAACACGGAGCTTAGGGAGTGCTGTCTAGTCTGCTCTAAGCCCAAGCACGCTTAACGAGAGTTCGATGGGATCCGGTTAGCACAGATGTTTGGTATGATGCATCCGACATGTTATGCACTCATTTTCCTTTATGCTTGCCCTCCCGCACCTTTTGTCTGCCCTATTTTGTACCATGCCCATCCCGCTTTTCCATCCCCGCCACCGTTTCCCATCCGAAATAGCCGAGCACGAGTGCTATAAAAAAATATCGTCGTAACTTCACTATGAATGTCTCCGCCAGATGCAAAAAAAGGGATGCAACACGAGGACTTCCCGGAGGTCACCCATCCTAGTACTACTCTCGCCCAAGCACGCTTAACCTCGGAGTTCTTTGGGATCCGTTGCTTTAGTGCTGGTATGATCACATCCGACATGTTATGCACTCATTTTCCTTTATGCTTGCCCCTCCCGCACCTTGTATGCTCTATTTTGTACCATGCCCATCCCGCTTTTCCATCCCCACCACCGTTTCCCATCAGAAATAGCCGAGCACGAGTGCCCATAAAAAAATATCGTCGTAACTTCACTATGAATGTCGCCGCCAGAAGCAAAAAAAAGGGATGCAACACGAGGACTTCCCAGGAGGTCACCCATCCTAGTACTACTCTCGCCCAAGCACGCTTAACTTCGGAGTTCTTTGGAGATGAGCTTCCGGCTAGTGTGATCACTTGTCAGAGCATGTTGTACTCATTTTCCTTTATGCTTGCCCCTCCCGCACCTTTTGTCTGCTCTATTTTGTACCATGCCCATCCAGCTTTCCCATCCCCATACAGTTCCCATCGAGAACGAGTGCCCATAAAAAAATATCATCGTAACTTCACTATGAATATAGCCATGAAAAAAAAAAAAAAAAGGGATGCAACACGAGGACACCCGGGAGGTCACCCATCCTAGTACTACTCTCGCCCAAGCACGCTTTCGGAGTTCCGATGGGATCCGGTGCTTTAGTGCTGGTATGATCGCATCCGACATGTTATGCACTCATTTTCCTTTATGCTTGCCCCTCCCGCTCCCCAATACGCTCTATTTTGTACCATGCCATCCCGCTTTTCCATCCCCGCCACCGTTTCCCATCAGAAATAGGCCGAGCACGAGTGCCCACAAAAAAATATCGTCGTAACTTCACTATGAATGTAAGCGCCGAGCCAGACGAAAAAAAAGGGATGCAACACGAGGACTTCCCGGGAGGTCACCATCCTAGTACTACTCTCGCCCAAGCACGCAACCGAGTTCCGATGGGATCCGGTGCTTTAGTCTTGGTATGATCGCATCCAACATGTTATGCACTCATTTTCCTTTATGCTTGCCCCTCCCGCACCTTGTGTCTGCTCTATTTTGTACCATGCCCATCCCGCTTTTCCATCCACACCACCGTTTCCCATCAGAAATAGCCGAGCACGAGTGCCCATCAAAAAATATCGTCATTAACTTCTATGAATGTATCGCCGCCGGACGCAAAAAAAGAGGGAGCAACACGAGGACTTCCAGGAGGTCACCCATCCTAGTACTACTCTCGCCCAAGCACGCTTAACTTCGGAGTTCTAATGGGATCCGGTGCTTTAGTGCTGGTATGATCGCATCCAACATGTTATGCACTCATTTTCCTTTATGCTTGCCCCCTCCCGCACCTTGTCTGCTCTGATTTGTACCATGCCCATCCCGCTTTCACATCCCTTATAGTTTCCCATCAGAAATAGCGAGGCACGAAGTGCCATAAAAAAATATGTTCATCTTCACCTGAATATAGCATCCTAGTACTACTCGCCCAAGCACGCTTAACCTCGGAGTTCTTTGGAGATGAGCTTCCGTCCTGGTATGATCGCATCCGACATGTTATGCACTCATTTTCCTTTATGCTTGCCCCTCCCGCACCTTATCTGCTCTATTTTGTACCATGCACATCCCGCTTTTCCATCCCCACCACCGTTTCCCATCAGAAATAGCCGAGCACCAGTGCCCATAAAAAAATATCGTCGTAACTTCACTATGAATGTCGCCGCCAAAAAAAAAAAAAAAAGGGATGCAACACGAGGGACTTCCCGGGGGTCACCCATCCTTGTACTACTCTCGCAGTCACGCTTAACCCGGAGTTCGTGGGATCCGGTGCTTTAGTCTTTGAGCCTTGATCACTTGTCTCCAGGACATGTTATGCACTCATTTTCCTTTATGCTTGCCCCTCCACTTTGCTTGTCTTGCTCTATTTTGTACCATACCCATCAAGCTTTTCCATCCCTTATAGTTTCCCATCGAGGAAATGGCCAGAGCACGGTGCCCATAAAAAATATCGTACGTAACTTCACTATGAATGTATGCGCCATGGGGCACTTAAAAAAAAGGGATGCAACACGAGGACTTCCCAGGAGGCCACCCATCCTAGTACTACTCTCGCCCAAGCACGCTTAACCTCGGAGTTCTATGGGATCCGTTGCTTTAGTGCTGGTATGATCGCATCAGACATGTTATGCACTTCCTTTATGCTTGCCCCTCCCGCACCTTATCTTGCTCTATTTTGTACCATGCCCATCCCGCTTTTCCATCCCCACCCACCGTTTCCCATCAGAAATAGCCGGGCACGAGTGCCCATAAAAAATATCGTCGTAACTTCACTATGAATGGCCGCAGATGCAAAAAAGTTTAACACGAGGACTTCCCGGGGAGGTCACCCATCCCTAATTACTACTCTCGCCCAAGCAGCAACCCGAGTTCGGTGGGATCAGGATTAGCCTCGTCTTGAGTATGATCGCATCAGACATGTTATGCCTCATTTTCCTTTATGCTTGCCCCTCCCGCACCTTGTATGCTCTATTTTGTACCATGCCCATCCTGCTTTTCCATCCCCACCGTTTCCCATCCGAAATAGCCGAGCACGAGTGCCCATAAAAAATATCGTCGTAACTTATTTATGAAGTCGCCGCCAGATGCAAAAAAAGGGATGCAACACGAGGACTTCCGGGAGGTCAACCATCCTAGTACTACTCTCGCCAAGCAACTTAACCGGAGTTCGATGGGATCGGTGCTAGTCTTTGGTATGATCGCATCGAGCATGTTTATGCACTCATTTTCCTTTTATGCTTGCCCCTCCCGCACCTTGTCTCCATCTATTTTTGTACCATGCCCATCCCGCTTTTCCATCCCCACCACCGTTTCCCATCGGAAATAAGCCAGAGCACGGAACATAAAAAAATATGAAATCGTAACTTCAACATGAATGTCGTGCGGTGTAAGGGATGCAACAGGGGGACTTCGAGAGGTCACCCATCCTGGTACTACTCGCCCGGAGCACGCTCTTCGAATTACGATGGGATCAGGGTGCTTTAGTGTTGGTATGATCGCATCCGGACATGTTATGCACTCATTTCCTTTATGCCACCTCCGCACCTTATGCTGCTCTATTTTCTTCTGTTTATCCCTTTTCCATCCCCGCCCCACCGTTTCCCATCGAAATATGAGAACACAGTGCCCATAAAAAAATATCGTCGTAACTTCACTATGAATGTAAATAGCCAGATGCAAAAAAAGGGATGCAACACGAGGATTCCCGGGAGGTCAGCCATCCTAGTACTACTCTCGCCCAAGCACGCTTAACTTCGGAGTTATGATGGGATTCGGTGCTTTAGTGCTGGTATGATCGCATCAGACACATGTTATGCACTCATTTTCCTTTATGCTTGCCCCTCCCGCACCTTGTCTACTCTATTTTGTACCATGCCCATCCCGCTTTTCCATCCCCACCACCGTTTCCCATCAGAAATAGCCGAGCACCAGTGCCCATAAAAAAATATCGTCGTAACTTCACTATGAATGTCGCCGCCAGACGCAAAAAAAAAGGGATGCAACACGAGGACTTCCCGGGAGGTCACCCATCCTAGTACTACTCTCGCCCAAGCACGCTTAACTTCGGAGTTCTTGGGATCCGGTGCTTTAGTGCTGGTATGATCGCATCCAACATGTTATGCACTCATTTTCCTTTATGCTTGCCCCTCCCGCTCCTTGTCTGCCTATTTTGTACCATGCCCATCCCGCTTTTCCATCCCCACCACCGTTTCGAAATAGCAGAGCACGAGTGCCCATAAAAAATATAAGTCGTAACTTCACTATGAATGTCGCGCGGACGCAAAGATGCAACACGGGGACTTCAGGAGGTCGCGTCCTATTCTACTCTCGCCCAAGCACGCTTAACTTCGGAGTTCTGATGGGATCCAGTGCTTTAGTGCTGGTATGATCGCATCCGACATGTTATGCACTCTTTTCCTTTATGCTTGCCCCTCCCGCACCTTGTCTGCTCTATTTTGTACCATGGCCATCCCGCTTTTCCATCCCCACCACCGTTTCCCATCAGAAATAGCCGAGCACGAGTGCCCATAAAAAAATATCGTTGTAACTTCACTATGAATGTCGCCGCCAGACGCAAAAAAAAAAGGGATGCAACACGAGGACTTCCCAGGAGGTCACCCATCCTAGTACTACTCTCGCCCAAGCACGCTTAACTTCGGGTTCTGATGGGATCCGGTGCTTTAGTGCTGGTATGATCGCATCCGACATGTTATGCACTCATTTTCCTTTATGCTTGCCCTCCCGCACCTTGTCTGCTCTATTTTGTACCATGCCCATCCCGCTTTTCCATCCCCCCCACCGTTTCCCATCAGAAATAGCCGAGCACGAGTGCCCATAAAAAATATCGTCGTAACTTCACTATGAATGTCGACATGCAGACGCAAAAAAAAAGGGATGCAACACGAGGGCTTCCCAGGAGGTCACCCATCCTAGTACTACTCTCGCCCAAGCACGCTTAACTTCGGAGTTCTGATGGGATCCGGTGCTTTAGTGTTGGTATGATCGCATCAGACATGTTATGCACTCATTTTCCTTTATGCTTGCCCTCCCGCTCCTTGTCTGCTCTATTTTGTACCATGCCCATCCTGCTTTTCCATCCCCACCACCGTTTCCCATCAGAGAAATAGCCGAGCACGAGTGCCCATAAAAAAATATCGTCGTAACTTCACTATGAATGTAAGCCAAGACGCAAAAAAAAAGGGATGCAACCCACGAGGACTTCCCGGGAGGTCACCCATCCTAGTACTCCTCTCGCCCAAGCACGCTTAACTTCGGAGTTCTAATGGGGTGCTTTAGTCTTGGTATGATCATCCGACATGTTATGCTCATTTTCCTTTATGCTTGCCCCTCCCCGCTTGTCTGCTCTATTTTGTACCATGCCCATCCCACTTTTCCATCCCTCCGTTTCCCATCAGAAATAGCCGAGCACGAGTGCCCCTAAAAAAAATATCGTACGTAACTTCACTATGAATGTCGCATCCTAGTACTACTCTCGCCCAAGCACGCTTAACCTCGGAGTTCTTTGGAGATACCGGTGCTTTAGTGCTGGTATGATCGCATCAGACATGTTATGCACTCATTTTCCTTTTGTCTTGCCCCTCCACCTTGTCTGCTATATTTTGTACCATGCCCATCCCGCTTTTCCATCCCCCCCACCGTTTCCCAGAAATAGCCGAGCACGAGTGCCCATAAAAAATATCGTCGTAACTTCACTATAAATGTCGCGTCAGACGCAAAAAAGGGATGCAACACGAGGACTTCCCGGGAGGTCACCTAGTAGTACTCTCGCCCAAGCACGCTTAACCTCGGAGTTCTTTGGAGATGAGCTTTAGTGCTGGTATGATCGCATCAGACATGTTATGCACTCATTTTCCTTTATGCTTGCCCCTCCCGCACCTTGTCTGCTCTTTTTTGTACCATGCCCATCCCGTTCCATCCCCACCACCGTTTCCCATCAGAAATAGCCGAGCACGAGTGCCCATAAAAAAATATCGTCGTAACTTCACTATGAATGTCGTCGCCAGATGCAAAAAAAAGGGATGCAACACGAGGACTTCCCAGGAGGTCACCCATCCTAGTACTACTCTCGCCCAAGCACGCTTAACTTCGGAGTTCTGATGGGATCCGGTGCTTTAGTGCTGGTATGATCGCATCAGACATGTTATGCACTCATTTTCCTTTATGCTTGCCCCTCCCGCACCTTGTCTGCTCTATTTTGTACCATGCCCCTCCCGCTTTTCCATCCCCACCACCGTTTCCCATCAGAAATAGCCGAGCACGAGTGCCCATAAAAAAATATCGTCGTAACTTCACTATGAATGTCGCATCCTAGTACTACTCTCGCCCAAGCACGCTTAACTTCGGAGTTCTGATGGGATCCGGTGCTTTAGTGCTGGTATGATCGCATCCGACATGTTATGCACTCATTTTCCTTTATGCTTGCCCCTCCCGCACCCTGTCTGCTCTATTTTGTACCATGCCCATCCCGCTTTTCCATCCCCACCACCGTTTCCCAGAAATAGCCGAGCACGGGTGCCCATAAAAAAATATCGTCGTAACTTCATATGAATGTCGCGCCCGGGCAACGAAAAAAAGGGATGCAACACGAGGACTTCCAGGAGGTCTACATCCTAGTACTACTCTCGCGAACCAGCAACCGGAGTTGATGGGATCGATTAGCTAATCTTGGTATGATAAAGCACACATCCCAGAACATGTTATGCACTCATTTTCCTTTATGCTTGCCCCTCCACTTTCCTTATGCGCTCTATTTTGTACCATGCCCATCCCAGCTTTTTCCATCCCCTTCTGGTTCCCATCGGAAATAATGAACACGAGTGCTTATAAAAAAATATATTAAGTAACCCATAGATATCGCCATGGAGCATAAAAAGGGATGCAACAGACTTCAGGAGGTCACCCATCCTAGTACTACTCTCGCCCAAACACGCTTAACTTCGGATTGATGGGATGGGGTGCTTTAGTGCTGGTATGATCGCATCCGACATGTTATGCACTCCTTTTCCTTTATGCTTGCCTCTCCCGCCCTTGTCTACTCTATTTTGTACCATGCCCATCCCGCTTTTCCATCCCTACGTTTCCCATCAGAAATAGCAGAGCACGAGTGCCCATAAAAAAATATCGTCGTAACCCGCTATGAATGTCGCAAGCCAGGATGCAAAAAAAGGGATGCAACACGAGGACTTCCAAGGAGGTCACCCATCCTAGTACTACTCTCGCCCAAGCACGCTTAACTCCGTGATGGGATCCGGTGCTTTGGTGCTGGTATGATCGCATCCAGACATGTTATGCACTCATTTTCCTTTATGTTTGCCCCTCCCACCTTATACGCTCTATTTTGTACCATGCCCATCCCGCTTTTCCATCCCACTTCACAGTTTCCCATCGAAATAGCGAGAGCACGAGTGCCCTTAAAAATATAAATGCAGTAACCGCTCATGAATGTCGCCGCAGGATGCAAAAAGTTCCTTTGAGGACTTTCCCGGGAGGTCACCCATCCTAGTACTACTCTCGCCCAAGCACGCTTAACCTCGGAGTATGGGATTCGGTGCTTTAGTGCTGGTATGATCACATCCGCAACATGTTATGCACTCATTTTCCTTTATACTTTTATCCCGCACCTTGTACTCTATTTGTGCCATGCCCATCCCTTTCCACATCCCATACCGTTTCCCATCGAAATAGCGAGGCACGAGGTGCCCATAAAATATCGTCGTAACTACTATGAATGTTCGCCGCCCGGGCCGCAAGGGATGCAACACGAGGACTTCCAGTCACCCATCCTAGTACTACTCGCGCCCAAGCACGCTTAACGGAGTTCTGATGGGATCCGTTGCTTTAGTGCTGGTATGATCGCATCCCAGACATGTTATACACTCATTTCTTTATGCTTGCCCCTCCCGCACCTTGTCTGCTCTATTTTGTACCATGCCCATCCCGCTTTTCCATCCCCACCACCGTTTCCCATCAGAAATAGCCGAACACGAGTGCCCATAAAAAAATATCGTCGTAACTTCACTATGAATGTCGCCGCCAGACGCAAAAAAAAAGGGATGCAACACGAGGACTTCCCGGGAGGTCACCCATCCTAGTACTACTCTCGCCCAAGCATAACTTCGGAGTTCTGATGGGATCCGGTGCTTTAGTGTTGGTATGATCGCATCCGACATGTTATGCACTCATTTTCCTTTATGCTTGCCCCTCCCGCACCTTATCTGCTCTATTTTGTTACCATGGCCATCCCGCTTTTCCATCCCCACCACCGTTCCCCATCAGAATAGCCGAGAACACGAGTGCCCATAAAAAATATCATCGTAACTTCACTGAATGTCGCCGTCAGACGCAAAAAAGGGATGCAACACGAGGACTTTCCAGGAGGTCAACCATCCTAGTACTACTCTCGCACAAGCACGCTTAACTTCGGAGTTCTGATGGGATCCGGTGAGTCTTGGTATGATACATCCAGACATATTGCTGCACTCATTTCCTTTATGCTTGCCCCTCCCGCACCTTGTCACGCTCTATTTTTGTACCATGCCCATCCACTCCCATACCATACCGTTTATCGAAAATAGCGAGCAATTGCCAGCAAAAAATATCGTCGTAACTTCACTATGAATGTCGTCGCCAGATGCAAAAACAACACGAGGACTTCCCCGGAGGTCACCCATCCTAGTACTACTCTCGCCCAAGCACACGGAGTTATGATGGGATCCGGTGCTTTAATGCTGCTAGTATGATCGCATCCGACATGTTATGCCTCTTTTCCTTTATGCTTGCCCCTCCCGCACCTTATCCGCTCTATTTTGTACCATGCCCATCCCGCTTTCATCCCATATAGTTTCCCATCGGAAATAGTCGTTTACGAGTGCCCGCAAAAATATCGTCGTAACTTCACTATGAATGTCGCCGCCAGAATAAGGGATGCAACACGAGGACTTCCCGGGAGGTCACCCATCCTAGTACTCCCGCGAGCACGCAGCAGTTGATGTGATCCGGTGCTTTAGTGCTGGTATGATCGCATCAGACATGTTATGCACTCATTTTTTGCCCCTCC
The DNA here is from genome assembly GCA_030979885.1 of Lolium multiflorum. NCBI lineage: Eukaryota > Viridiplantae > Streptophyta > Magnoliopsida > Poales > Poaceae > Lolium > Lolium multiflorum. Next base: position 10,207 of record JAUUTY010000750.1, read on the forward strand.
CGCACCTTATCTGCTCTATTTGTACATGCCACATCCGCTTTTCCACCATCCCCTTCACCACCGTTTCCCATCAGAAATAGCCGAGCACCAGTGCCCATAAAAAAATATCGTCGTAACTTCACTATGAATATGCCGTCAGACGCAAAAAAAAAGGGATGCAACACAAGGACTTCCCAGGAGGTCACCCACCCTAGTACTACTCTCGCCCAAGCACGCTTAACTTCGGAGTTCTGATGGGATCCGGTGCTTTAGTGCTGGTATGATCGCATCAGACATGTTATGCACTCATTTTCCTTTATGCTTGCCCCTCCCGCACCTTGTCTGCTCTATTTTGTACCATGCCCATCCCGCTTTTCCATCCCCACCACCGTTTCCCATCAGAAATAGCCGAGCACCAGTGCCCATAAAAAAATATCGTCGTAACTTCACTATGAATGTCGCCGCCAGACGCACAGGGATCTGTGCGGGGACTTAGGAGTCACCCATCCTAGTACTACTCTCGCCCAAGCACGCTTAACTTCGGAGTTCTGATGGGATCCGGTGCTTTAGTGCTGGTATGATCGCATCAGACATGTTATGCACTCATTTTCCTTTATGCTTGCCCCCTCCCGCACCTTGTCTGCTCTATTTTGTACCATGCCCATCCCACTTTTCCATCCCCACCACCGTTTCCCATCAGAAGCCAACCCGACACAGTGCCCCATAAAAATATAAGTCGTAACTTCACTATGAATGTCGCAGGACGCAAAAAAGGGATGCAACACGAGGACTTCCCGGTCACCCATCCTAGTACTACTCTCGCCCAAGCACGCTTAACCTCGGAGTTCTTTGGAGATGAGCTTCCGGAAATCTTTGGTATGATCGCATCAGAGCATGTTGTACTCATTTTCCTTTATGCTTGCCCCTCACTTTCTTATGCTTCTTTGTACCATGCCCATCCCTTTTCCATCCCACCACTGAACTCCCATGAGAAATAGCGAGAGCACGAAGTGCCCATAAAAAACTATCGTCGTAACTTCACTATGAATGTAAGCCTTGGACGCAAAAAAAGGATGCAACACGAGGACTTCCCGGGAGGTCACCCATCCTAGTACTACTCGCCCAAGCACGCTTAACCTCGGAGTTCTTTGGAGAGGTGCTATAGTGCTGGTATGATCGCATCCGACATGTTGTGCACTCATTTTCCTTTATGCTTGCCCCTCCGCACCTTATCCTTTCTTTTTGTACCATGCCCATCCCGCTTTTCCATCCCTACCACCGTTTCCCATCCGAAATAGCCGAGCACGAGTGCCCATAAAAAATATCGTCGTAACTTCACTATGAATGCTCGGCCTTGACATAAAAAAAGGGATGCAACACGAGGACTTCCAGGGAGGTCACCCATCCTAGTACTACTCTCACCCAAGCACGCTTAACTTCGGAGTTCTGATGGGATCCGTTTTTAGTGCTGGTATGATCGCATCAGACATGTTATGCACTCATTTTCCTTTATGCCCACCTCACTTTGCTTATCTGCTCTATTTTGTGCAAAAACTTGTCAGCTTTTCCATCCCACCCATAGTTTCCATCGAAATAGTGAGTCACGGGTGCCATAAAAAAATATCGTCGTAACTTCACTATGAATGTCGGCGCCAGAAGCAAAAAAAAGGGATGCAACCACAGGGACTTCCCGGAAGTCACCCATCTAATTACTACTCTCGCCCAAGCAACAACCGGGTTCTAATGGGATCGGTGCTTTAGTCTTCCCAGTGTAGTCATCAAACATGTTATGCACTCATTTTCCTTTATGCTTGCCCCTCCAGCACCTTATGCGCTCTATTTTGTACCATGCTATCCCGGCACCTGATAAAAACACTTGGTTTAGAATCAGAAATAGCCGAACCGGTGCCCGTAAAATATCGTCGTACTTCACTATGAATGCTCAGCATGGACGCAAAAAAAAGGGACACAACACGGGGACTTCCCGGGGAGGTCACCCATCCTAGTACCACTCTCGCCCAAGCACGCTTAACGGAGTTCTGATGGGATCCGGTGCTTTAGTGCTGGTATGATCGCATCGGACATGTTATGCACTCATTTTCCTTTTGCTTGCCCCTCCCGCACCTTGTTTGCTCTATTTTGTACCATGCCCATCCTGCTTTTCCATCCCACCGTTTCCCATCCGAAATAGCCGAGCACGAGTGCCCATAAAATATCGTCGTAACTTCACTATGAATGTAAGCCGCCAGGCAAAAAAAAGGGATGCAACACGAGGACTTAGAGTCACCATCACAGTACTACTCTCGCGCTTAACTTCGGAGTTCTGATGGGATCCGGTGCTTTAGTGCTAGTATGATCGCATCCGACATGTTATGCACTCATTTTCCTTTATGCTTGCCCCTCCCGCACCTTGTCCGCTCTATTTTGTACCAGCCCATCCCGCTTTTCCATCCCCAGCACCGTTTCCCATCAGAAATAGCCGAGCACGAGTGCCCATAAAAAAATATCGTCGTAACTTCACTATGAATGTCGCCGCCAGACGCAAAAAAAAGGGATGCAACACGGGGACTTCCCGGAGGTCACCCATCCTAGTACTACTCTCGTCCAAGCACGAGTTCTGATGGGATTCGGTGCTTTAGTGCTGGTATGATCGCATCCCGACATTTATGCCCTCATTTTCCTTTATGCTTGCCCCTCCCGCACCTTATCTGCTCTATTTTGTACCATACCCATCCGCTTTTCCATCCCCGCCCATCGTTTCCCATCAGAAATAGCCGAGCAAGAGTGCCCATAAAAAAATATCGTCGTAACTTCACTATGAATGTCGGCGCCAGAGGCAAAAAAAAGGGATGCAACACGAGGACTTCCCGGAGGTCACCCATCCTAGTACTACTCTTGCCCAAGCACGCTTAACTTCGGAGTTATGATGGGATCCGGTGCTTTAGTGCTGGTATGATCGCATCCGACATGTTATGCACTCATTTTCCTTTATGCTTGCCCCTCCCGCACCTTGTTTGCTCTATTTTGTACCATGCCCATCCCGCTTTTCCATCCCCACCACCGTTTCCCATAGCCGAGCACGAGTGCCCATAAAAAATATCGTCGTAACTTCACTATGAATGTCGCCGCCAGATGCAAAAAAAGGGATGCAACACGAGGACTTCCCAGGAGGTCACCCATCCTAGTACTACTCTAGCCCAAGCACGCTTAACTTCGGAGTTCTGATGGGATCAGGTGCTTTAGTGCTGGTATGATCGCATCCGACATGTTATGCACTCATTTTCCTTTATGCTTGCCCCTCAGCACCTTATGCTCTATTTTGTACCATACCCATCCGCTTTTCCATCCGCCACCGTTTCCCATCGAAATAGCCGAGCACGGTGCCCATAAAAAATATCGACCATTAACTACCACTATGAATGTCGCCGCCGGGGCACTTAAGGGATGCAACACGAGGGACTTCCCGGGGGTCACCCATCCTAGTACTACTCTCGCCCAAGCACGCTTAACTTCGGAGTTCCGATGGGATCCGTGCTTTAGTGCTGGTATGATCGCATCAGACATGTTATGCACTCATTTTCCTTTATGTTTGCCCCTCCCTACCTTGTCTGCTCTATTTTGTACAATGCCCATCCCGCTTTTCCATCCCCACCACTAGTTTCCCATGACAATGAGAACACGAGTGCCCATAAAAAAAATATCGTCGTAACTTCACTATGAAGATGAATGTCGCCGCCAGAAGCAAAAAAAAGGGATGCAACAAGAGGACTTCCAGGAGGTCAGCCATCCTAGTACTACTCTCGCCCAAACACGCTTAACGCGGAGTTCTGATGGGATCCGATGCTTTAGTGCTGGTATGATCGCATCCAACATGTTATGCACTCATTTTCCTTTATGCTCCCCCCCGCACCTTGTCTGCTCTATTTTGTACCATGCCCATCCCGCTTTTCCATCCCCACCACCGTTTTCCATCCAGAAATAGCAGAGCACGAGTGCCCATAAAAAATATCATCGTAACTTCACTATGAATGTAGCGCGAGACGCAAAAAAAAAAAAGGGATGCAACACGAGGACTTCCCGGGAGGTCACCCATCCTGGTACTACTCTCGCCCAAGCACGCTTAACCTCGGAGTTCTTTGGAGATGAGCTAGTCCTGGTATGATCGCATCCGACATGTTATGCACTCATTTTCCTTTATGCTTGCCCCTCCCGCATGTCTGCTCTATTTTGTATCATGCCCATCCCGCTTTTCCATCCCCACCACCGTTTCCACCGAAATAGCCGAGCACGAGTGCCCATAAAAAATATCGTCGTAACTTTATGAATGTCGCGCGGATGCAAAAGGGATGCAGCACGAGGACTTCCCAGGAGGTCACCCATCCTAGTACTACTCTCGCCAAGCTTCGCTTAACCCGGAGTTCTAATGGGATCGGTGCATTAGTGCTGAGCCCTTGATCGCATCCGACATATTTATGCACTCATTTTCCTTTATGCTTGCCCCTCCCGCACCTTATCTGCTCTATTTTGTACCATGCCCATCCCACTTTTCCATCCCCACCACCGTTTCCCATCGAAATAGGCAGGCACGAGTGCCATAAAAATATCGTCGTAACTTCATCATGAATGTATATCGGCGCGGACGCAAGGGATGCAACAGGGACTTCCCGAAGTCGCCCATCCTAGTACTACTCTCACCCAAGCACGCTTAACTTCGGAGTTCCGATGGGACCGGTGCTTTAGTGCTGGTATGATCGCATCCAACATGTTATGCACTCATTTTCCTTTATGCTTGCCCACTCAGCACCTTATGCACTCTGGCTGACACCATGCCCATCCGGCTTTCCATCCCGCCATCGTTTCCATCGAAATAGCGAGGCATGAGTGCCCATAAAAATATCGTACGTAACTTCACTATGAATGTCGAAACAGATGCAAAAAAGGGATGCAACACGAGGGCTTCCAGTCACCCATCCTAGTACTACTCTCGCCCAAGCACGCTTAACCTCGGAGTTCTTTGGAGATGAGCTTCCGGAAAAGAAGTTGCAACTTGTTGTTATGAGTATTCTATTAATCCTATTAAGCCCTAGACCAGGATGTCACACTCATCCCCCCTAAGAAGATCAATGCCCTCGTCGATCAACCCCAGGCCAGGAACGTCCCCTCTTGGCATGTCGCCGCCGAGACGCAAAAAAAGGGATGCAACACGAGGACTTCCAGGGAGGTCACCCATCCTAGTACTACTCTCGCCCAAGCTGCCGCTTAACCCGAGGAGTTGATGGGATCACGGTGCTTTAGTCTTTGAGCGTATGATCGCATCCCAAACATATTCCATGCACTCATTTCCTTTATGCTTGCCCCTCCCGCACCTTATCTGCTCTATTTTGTACCATGCCCATCCCGCTTTTCCATCCCCACCACCGTTTCCCATCAGAAATAGCCGAGCACGGGTGCCATAAAAAATATCGTCGTAACTTCAATATGAATCGCTGCCAGATGCAAAAAAAAGGGATGCAACACGAGGACTTCCGAGGAGGTCACCCATCCTAGTACTACTCTCGCCCAAGCACGCTTAACTTCGGAGTTATGATGGGATCCGGTGCTTTAGTGCTGGTATGATCGCATCAGACATGTTATGCACTCATTTTCCTTTATGCTTGCCCCTCCCGCACCTTGTCTGCTCTATTTTGTACCATGCCCATCCCGCTTTTCCATCCCCACCACCGTTTCCCATCAGAAATAGCCGAGCACGAGTGCCCATAAAAAATATCGTCGTAACTTCACTATGAATTATGAATGTAAATGTGACATAAGGGATGCAACACGAGGACTTCCAGGAGGTCACCCATCCTAATTTTCTCTCTTAAACAAACAGAGTTCTGATGGGATCCGGTGCTTTAGTGCTGGTATGATCGCATCCAGACATGTTATGCACTCATTTTCCTTTATGCTTGCCCCTCCAACACCTTATCTGCTCTATTTTATCATCTTGTCCATTTTCCATGCCCCCGTTTCCCATCGAAATAGTAAAACCAAGATTCATAAAAATAAGTCGTAACTTCACTATGAATATCGCCAGATGCAAAAAAAGGGATGCAACACGAGGACTTCCCGGGAGGTCACCCATCCTAGTACTACTCTCACCCAAGCACGCTTAACTTCGGAGTTCCGATGGGATGTGCTTTGAGTCTTTGGTATGATCGCATCCAGGCATGTTATGCACTCATTTTCCTTTATGCTTGCCCCTCCCGCACCTTTAATACTGCTCTATTTTGTACCATACCCATCCTTTTCCATCCATGCAGATTTCCCATCGGAGAAATAAGACGAGCCACGAGTGCCCGCAAAAAAATATCGTCGTAACTTCACTATGAATGTCATACTTGGGGCACTTGCAAAAAAAAGGGATGCAACAAGAGGACTTCCCAGGGAGGTCACCCATCCTAGTACCACTCTCGCCCAAGCACGCTTAACTTCGGAGTTCTGATGGGATCCGGTGCTTTAGTGCTGGTATGATCGCATCAGGCATGTTATGCACTCATTTTCCTTTATGCTTGCCCCTCCCGCACCTTGTCTGCTCTATTTGTACCATGCCCATCCCGCTTTTCCATCCCCACCACCGTTTCCCATCAGAAATAGCCGAACACGAGTGCCCATAAAAAAATATCGTCGTAACTTCACTATGAATGTCGCCGCCAGATGCAAAAAAAAGGGATGCAACACGAGGACTTCCCAGGAGGTCACCCATCCTAGTACTACTTTCGCCCAAGCACGCTTAACTTCGGATGGGATCCGGTGCTTTAGTGCTGGTATGATCGCATCCGACATGTTATGCACTCATTTTCCTTTATGATTGCCCCTCCCGCACCTTGTCTGCTCTATTTTGTACCATGCCCATCCTGCTTTTCCATCCCCACCACCGTTCAGAAATAGCCGAGCACGAGTGCCCATAAAAAATATCGTCGTAACTTCACTATGAATGTCGCTTGCTTGAGACATAAAAAAGGGATACAACTTAGGAGCTTTCGAGAGTCCACTTCCCATCCCCCAAAATCTTACTACGCCAGAAACATCTTAACCGGAGTTCGATGGGATCGGTGCTTTAGAATGCTGATATGATGCCATGAAACATGTTATGCACTCATTTTCCTTTATGCTTGCCCTCCCGCACCTTGTCTCCTCTATTTTGTACCATGCCCATCCCCGCTTTTCCATCCCATGCCGTTTCCCATCAGAAATAGCCGGGCACGAGTGCCCATAAAAAATATCGTCGTAACTTCACTATGAATGCTCCTTGCTTGAGACATAAAAAAAAGGGATGCAACACGAGGACTTCCCGGGAGATCACCCATCCTAGTACTACTCTCGCCCATGCACGCTTAACTTCGGAGTTCTGATGGGAGGTGCTTTAGTGCTGGTATGATCGCATCCAACATGTTATGCACTCATTTTCCTTTATGCTTGCCCCTCCCGCACCTTATCTGCTCTATTTTGTACCATGCCCATCCGCTTTTCCATCCCCACCACCGTTTCCCATCGAAATGAGCGAGCACGAGTGCCATAAAATATCGTCGTAACTTCGCTATGAATGTACGCCCATGAGACCATAAAAAAAAAAGGGATGCAACACGAGGACTTCCAAGGAGGTCCCCATCCTAGTACTACTCTCACCCAAGCACGCTTAACTTCGGAGTTCCGATGGGATCCGGTGCTTTAGTGGTCTGGTATGATCGCATCCAACATGTTATGCACTCATTTTCCTTTATGCTTGCCCCTCCCGCACCTTATCTGCTCTATTTGGCCTGTACCCATCCCGCTTTTCCATCCACACCTGTCGTTTCCCATCAGAAATAGCCGAGCACAGTGCCCATAAAAAATATCGTCGTAACTTCACTATGAATGTCGGCGCCAGATGCAAAAAAAAAGGGATGCAACACGAGGACTTCCCGGGAGGTCAACCATCCTAGTACTACTCTCGCCCAAGCACGCTTAACCTCGGGTTCCGATGGGATCCGGTGCTTTAGTGTTGGTATGATCGCAGACATGTTATGCACTCATTTTCCTTTATGCTTGCCCCTCCCGCACCTTGTATGCTCTATTTTGTACCATGCCCATCCCACGCTTTTCCATCCCCACCATGATTTCCCATCGAGAAATGGCAGAGAACACAGTGCCCATAAAAAAACAATCAGTCATCAACTTCACTATGGTCATCATGCTTGACCGCAAAAAAAAGGGATGCAACACGAGGACTTCCGGAGGTCACCCATCCTAGTACTACTCTCGCCCAAGCACGCTTAACGAGTTCTGATGGGATTCGGTGCTTTAGTGCTGGTATGATCGCATCAGACATGTTATTGCACTCATTTTCCTTTATGCTTGCCCCTCCCCACTTTCTTGTTTGCTCTATTTTGTACCATGCCCATCCCGCTTTTCCATCCCACCACCGTTTCCCATCAGAAATAGCCGAGCAAGAGTGCCCATAAAAAAATATCGATCGTAGCTTCACTATGAATGTCGCCGCCAGATGCAAAAAAAGGGATGCAACACGAGGACTTCCGAGGAGGTCCCCCATCCTAGTACTACTCTCGCCCAAGCACGCTTAACCTCGGAGTTCTTTGGATCGGTGCTTTAGTGCTGGTATGATCGCATCGGACATGTTATGCACTCATTTTCCTTTATGCTTGCCCCTCCCGCACCTTGTCTGCTCTATTGTGTACCATGCCCATCCCGCTTTTCCATCCCCACCGTTTCCCATCAGAAATAGCCGAGCACGAGTGCCCATAAAAAAATATCGTCGTAACTTCCCTATGAATGTCGCCGCCAGACGCAAAAAAAAGGGATGCAACACGGGGACTTCCCAGGAGGTCACCCATCCTAGTACTCTCTACTTCAAACAAGCAACCCGGAGTTCGGTGGGATCCGGTGCTTTAGTGTTGGTATGAGCATCCGACATGGTATGCACTCATTTTCCTTTATGCTTGCCCCTCCGCACCTTGTCTGCTCTATTTGCTTCCTTGCCCATCCCGCTTTTCCATCCCCGCCACCGTTTCCCATCAGAAAAGTGAGAGAACACGGTGCCCCATAAAAAAATATCGTCGTAACTTCACTATGAATGTCGCGCGGATACAAGGATCACGAGGACTTCCCCGGAGGTCACCCATCCTAGTACTACTCTCGCCCAAACACGCTTAACTTCGGAGTTCCGATGGGATCCGGTGCTTTAGTCTTGGTATGATCATGTCACATGTTATGCACTCATTTTCCTTTATGCTTGCCCCTCCCGCACCTTGTCTGCTCTATTTTGTACCACGCCCATCCCGCTTTTCCATCCCCACCACCGTTTCCCATCAGAAATAGCCGGGCACGAGTGCCCATAAAAAATATCGTCGTAACTTCACTATGAATGTCGCCGCCAGACGCAAAAAAAAAGAGATGCAACACGAGGACTTCCCCGGAGGTCACCCATCCTAGTACTACTCTCGCCCAAGCAAGCTTAACTTCGGAGTTCTGATGGGATTTTAGTGCTGGTATGATCGCATCCAACATGTTATGCACTCATTTTCCTTTATGCTTGCCCTCCCTTTCCTGTGCTCTACTTTTTGTACCATGCCCATCCGCTTTTCCATCCCATACCGTTTCCCATCGAGAAACCAGCCAGGAGCACCGAGTGCCCACATAAAAAATATAAATCGTAACTTCACTATGAATGTCGCGCGAGATGCAAGGATGCAACACGAGGACTTCCCGGGAGGTCACCCATCCTAGTACTACTTTCGCCCAAGCACGCTTAACTTCGGAGTTCCGATGGGATCCGGTGCTTTAGTGCTGGTATGATCGCATCCAACATGTTATGCACTCATTTTCCTTTATGATTGCCCCTCCCGCACCTTATCTGCTCTATTTTGTACCATGCCCATCCCGCTTTTCCATCCCACCACCGTTTCCCATCAAAATAGCCGAGCACGAGTGCCCATAAAAAAATATCGTCGTAACCGCACTATGAATGTCGCCGCAGGGCGCAAAAAAAGGATGCAACAGGGGACTTCCCGGAGGTCACCCATCCCTAGTACTACTCTGCTTAAACACGCTTAACCGGAGTTCGATGGGATCGGTGCTTTAGTCTTGAGCCTTGATCGCATCGAACATGTTATGCACTCATTTCCTTTATGCTTGCCCCTCCCTTTCCTTATCTGTCTATTTTGTACCATGGCCATCCCGCTTTTCCATCCCCGCCACCGTTTCCCATCAGAAACCAGAACACGAGGTGCCATAAAAATATCGTCGTAACTTCACTATGAATGTGCCGTCAGACGCAAAAAAGGGATGCAACACGAGGACTGAGGAGATCACCCATCCTAGTACTACTCTACTTACACTTACGCTTAACCGGAGTTATGATGGGATCCGGTGCTTTAGTGCTGGTATGATCGCATCAGACATGTTATGCACTCATTTTCCTTTATGCTTGCCCCTCCCGCACCTTATCTGCTCTATTTTGTACCATGCCCATCCCGCTTTTCCATCCCTACCACCGTTTCCCATCAGAAATAGCCGAACACGAGTGCCATAAAATATCATTAGTAACTTCACTATGAATGTCGCCGCCAGAGCCAAAAAAAAAGGGATGCAACACGGGGACTTCCCAGGAGGTCACCAAACCCATCCTAGTACTTCTCTCGCCCAAGCACGCTTAACCTCGGAGTTCTTTGGAGATGAGCTTCCGTCTTTAGTATGATCGCATCCCAGGCATATTTATGCACTCATTTTCCTTTATGCTTGCCCCTCCCGCACCTTGTATGCTCTATTTTGTACCATGCCATCCGCTTTTCCATCCCACGCCCCCACGTTTCCCATCGAAATGGCCAGAGCACAGTACCCATAAAAAAATATCGTCGTAACTTCACTATGAATGTAAGCCGCAGGATGGATGCAACACGAGGACTTCCCGGGAGGTCACCCATCTAGTACTTCTCTCGCCCAAGCACGCTTAACCTCGGAGTTCTTTGGCCGGTGCTTTAGTGTTGGTATGATCGCATCCGACATGTTATGCACTCATTTTCCTTTATGCTTGCCCCTCCCGCACCTTATCTGCTCTATTTTGTACCATGCCCATCCCGCTTTTCCATCCCCACCACCGTTTCCCATCAGAAATAGCCGAGCACGAGTGCCCATAAAAAAATATCGTCGTAACTTCACTATAAATGTCGCCGCCAGATGCAAAAAAAAAAGGATGCAACACGAGGACTTCCCCGGAGGTCACCCATCCTAGTACTACTCGCCCAAGCACGCTTAACCTCGGAGTTCTTTGGAGATGAGCTTCCGGAAAAGAAGTTGCAACTTGTTGTTATGAGTATTCTATTAATCCTATTAAGCCCTAGACCAGGATGTCACACTCATCCCCCCTAAGAAGATCAATGCCCTCGTCGATCAACCGAGCACGGGTGCCCAAAAAAATATCGTCGTAACTTCATGATGAACCGCCAGATGCAAAAAAAGGGATGCAATACGAGGACTTCCCGGAGGTCACCCATCCTAGTACTACTTTCGCCCAAGCACGCTTAACTTCGGAGTTTTGATGGGATCCGGTGCTTTAGTGCTGGTATGATCGCATCCAAACATGTTATGCACTCATTTTCCTTTATGATTGCCCCTCCCGCACCTTGTCTCTATTTTGTACCATGCCCATCCCGCTTTTCCACCCCCACCACCGTTTCCCATCGAAATAGCAGAATACAGTGCCCATAAAATATCGTCGTAACTTCACTATGAATGTAATAGCAGACGCAAAAAAAGGGATGCAACACGAGGGCTTCCGAGGAGGTCACCCATCCTAGTACTACTCTCGCCCATGCACGCTTTTCGGAGTTCCGATGGGATCCGGTGCTTTAGTGCTGGTATGATCGCATCAGACATGTTATGCACTCATTTTCCTTTATGCTTGCCCCTCCCGCACCTTGTCTCTGCTCTATTTTTGTACCATGCCCATCCCGCTTTTCCATCCCCACCACCGTTTCCCATCAGAAATAGCCGAGCACGAGTGCCCATAAAAAATATCATCGTAACTTCACTATGAATGTCGCCGCCAGACGCAAAAAATAAAGGGATGCAACACGAGGACTTCCGGTCACCCATCCTAGTACTACTCTCGCCCAAGCACGCTTAACTTCGGAGTTCTGATGGGATCCGGTGCTTTACTGCTGGTATGATCGCATCCGACATGTTATGCACTCATTTTCCTTTATGCTTGCCCCTCCCGCACCTTATGCGCTTTCTATTTTGTACCATACCCATCAACACTTTCCATCCCTTTGCGTTTACATCAGAAATAAGCCAGAACACGGAAATTGCTACCATAAAAAAACTCTCCGTCGTAACTTCACTATGAATGTCGCCGCAAAAACAAAAAAAAAAAGGGATGCAACACAAGGACTCCCAGGGGGTCACCCATCCTAGTACTACTCGCGCCCAAGCACGCTTAACTTGTTACGTGGGATCGGTGGCTAGTGCTGGTATGATCGCATCCGACATGTTATGCACTCATTTTCCTTTATGCTTGCCCCTCCCGCTTTGTCTGCTCTATTTTGTACCATGCCCATCTCGCTTTTCCATCCCCACCACCGTTTCCCATCAGAAATAGACGAGCACGAGTGCCCATAAAAAATATCGTCGTAACTTCACTATGAATGTAAGCGCCAGACGCAAAAAAAAAGAGATGCAACACGAGGACTTCCCGGAGGTCACCCATCCTAGTACTACTCTCGCCCAAGCACGTAACCGGAGTTGATGGGATCAGTGCTTTAGTCTTTGACCTTGATCGCATCAGAGCATACATGCACTCATTTTCCTTATGCTTGCCCCTTGCACCTTATGCTGCTCCTATTTTGACACCATGCCCATCCAGCTTTTCCATCCCCACCACCGTTTCCCATCCAGAAATAGCCGAGCACGAGTGCCCATAAAAAAATATCGTCGTAACTTCACTATGGATGTCGCCGCCAGACGCAAAAAAAAAGGGATGCAACACGAGGACTTCCCAGGAGGTCACCCATCCTAGTACTACTTTCGCCCAAGCACGCTTAACTTCGGAGTTCTGATGGGATTGCTTTAGTCCTGGTATGATCGCATCCGACATGTTATGCACTCATTTTCCTTTATGATTGCCCCTCCCGCACCTTGTTTGCTCTATTTTGTACCATGCCCATCCCGCTTTTCCATCCCCGCCACCGTTTCCCATCAGAAATAGCCGAGCATGAGTGCCCATAAAAAAATATCGTCGTAACTTCACTATGAATGTCGCCACCAGACGCAAAAAAAGGGATGCAACACGAGCACTTCCCAGGAGGTCACCCATCCTAGTACTACTCTCGCCCAAGCACGCTTAACTTCGGAGTTCTGTTGGGATTCGGTGCTTTAGTGCTGGTATGATCGCATCCGACATGTTATGCACTCATTTTCCTTTATGCTTGCCCCTCCCGCACCTTGTCTATTTTGTACCATGCCCATCCCGCTTTTCCATCCCTACCACCGTTTCCCATCAGAAATAGCAGAGCACGAGTGCCCATAAAAAAATATCGTCGTAACTTCACTATGAATGATCGCCGCCAGACGCAAAAAAAGGGATGCAACACGAGGACTTCCCAGGAGATCACCCATCCTAGTACTACTCTCGCCCAAGCACGCTTAACTTCGGAGTTCTGATGGGATCCGGTGCTTTAGTGTTGGTATGATCGCATCCGACATGTTATGCACTCATTTTCCTTTATGCTTGCCCCTCCCGCACCTTGTTTGCTCTATTTTGTACCATGCCCATCCCGCTTTTCCATCCCCACCACCGTTTCCCATGAGAAATGGCCAGAGAACACAGTGCCCATAAAACATCGTCGTAACCACTATGAATGTCGTAGCCGGACGCAAAAAAAGGGATGCAACACGAGGACTTTCCGGGGTCACCCATCCTAGTACTACTCTCGCCCAAGCCGCTTAACCCCGGGTTCGATGGGATCGGTGCTTTAGTCTTGGTATGATCGCATCAGGCATGTTATACACTCATTTTCCTTATGCTTGCCCCTCCCATACCTTATGCCTCTCTTTTGTACCATGCCCATCCAGCTTTTCCATCCGCGCCCGCAGGTTTCCCACTGAAATAGCAGAGCACAGTGCCCATAAAATATCGTCGTAACTTCACTATGAATGTCGGCTGGGCCGCAAAAAAGGATGCAACAGGGACTTCCCGGAGGTCACCCATCTAGTACTACTCTCGCCCAAACACGCTTAACTTCTCGGAGTTCCGATGGGATCCGGTGCTTTAGTGCTGGTATGATCGCATCCGACATGTTATGCACTCATTTTCCTTTATGCTTGCCCTCCCGTTGTCTGCTCTATTTTGTACAATGCCCATCCCGCTTTTCCATCCCCACCTCCGTTTCCCATCGAAATAGCGGGAAACACAGTGCCCATAAAAATATCGTCGTAACTTCACTATGAATGTACATCGCCATGCAAAATAAAGGGATGCAACACGAGGACTTCCCGGAGGTCACCCATCCTAGTACTATCGCCCAAGCACGCAACCGGGTTACGATGGGATCGGTGCTTTAGTGCTGGTATGATCGCATCAGACATGTTATGCACTCATTTTCCTTTATGCTTGCCCCTCCCGCTCTTAATACGCTCTATTTTGTACCATGCCCATCCCGCTTTTCCATCCCCATCCGTTTCCCATAAAGCCGAGCACGAGTGCCCATAAAAAAATATCGTCGTAACTTCACTATGAATGTCGCCGTCAGACGCAAAAAAAAGGGATGCAACACGAGGACTTCCAAGGAGGTCACCCATCCTAGTACTACTCTCGCCCAAGCACGCTTAACTTCGGAGTTCTGATGGGATCGGGTTTTAGTGCTGGTATGATCGCATCCGACATGTTATGCACTCATTTTCCTTTATGCTTGCCCTCCCGCACCTTGTCTGCTCTATTTTGTACCATGCCCATCCCGCTTTTCCATCCCCGCCACCGTTTCCCATCAGAAATAGCCGAGCACGAGTGCCCATAAAAAATATCGTCGTAACTTCACTATGAATGTCGCCGCCAGATGCAACACGAGGACTTCCCAGGAGGTCACCCATCCTAGTACTACTCTCGCCCAAGCCCGCTTAACTTCGGAGTTCTGATGGGGCTTTAGTGCTGGTATGATCGCATCCAACATGTTATGCACTCATTTTCCTTTATGCTTGCCCCTCCCGCACCTGTCTGCTCTATTTTGTACCATGCCCATCCCGCTTTTCCATCCCCATCACCGTTTCCCATCAGAAATAGCTGAGCACGAGTGCCCATAAAAAATATCGTCGTAACTTCTTATGAATGTCGCCGCGGACGCAAAAAAGGGACCGCAACACGAGGACTTCCCAGGAGGTCACCCATCCTAGTACTACTCTCGCCCAAGCACGCTTAACTTCGGAGTTCCGATGGGATCCGGTGCTTTAGTGCTGGTATGATCGCATCCGACATGTTATGCACTCATTTTCCTTTATGCTTGCCCCTCCCGCCCTGTCTGCTCTATTTTGTACCATGCCCACATCCCGCTTTTCCATCCCCACCACCGTTTCCCATCAGAAAAGCGGGAGCACGAGTGCCCATAAAATATCGTCGTAACTTCACTATAAATGTCCCGCCAGATGCAAAAAAAAAGGGATGCAACACGAGGACTTCCCGGGAGGTCACCCATCTGATACTACTTTCGCCCAACACGCTTAACCGGAGTTGATGGGATCAGGTGCTTTAGTCTTCAGTGATACGCATCCGACATGTTATGCACTCATTTTCCTTTATGATTGCCCCTCCCGCATTATCTGCTCTATTTTGTACCATGCCCATCGCTTTTCCATCCCCGCCACCGTTTCCATCAGAAATAGCCGAGCACGAGTGCCCATAAAAAATATCGTCGTAACTTCACTATGAATGTCGCCGCCAGACGCAAAAAAAAAGGGATGCAACACGAGGACTTCCCAGGAGGTCACCCATCCTAGTACTACTCTCGCCCAAACACGCTTAACTTCGGAGTTCTGATGGGATCCGGTCCGGTGCTTTAGTGCTGGTATGATCGCATCAGACATGTTATGCACTCATTTTCCTTTATGCTTGCCCCTCCCGCACCTTGTCTGCTCTATTTTGTACCATGCCCATCCCGCTTTTCCATCCCCACCACCGTTTCCCATCAGAAATAGCCGAGCACGAGTGCCCATAAAAAAAAATCGTCGTAACTTCACTATGAATGTCGCCGCCAGATGCAAAAAAAAAGGGATGCAACACGAGGACTTCCCAGGAGGTCACCCATCCTAGTACTACTCTCGCCCAAGCACGCTTAACTTCGGAGTTCTGATGGGATCCGGTGCTTTAGTGCTAGTATGATCGCATCCGACATGTTATGCACTCATTTTCCTTTATGCTTGCCCCTCCCGCACCTGTCTGCTCTATTTTGTACCATGCCCATCCCGCTTTTCCATCCCCACCACCGTTTCTCATCAGAAAGCCGAGCCCGAGTGCCCATAAAAAAATATCGATCATAACTTCACTATGAATGTCGTAGCCAGGATGCAAGAAGAAAAGGGACCCAGCACGAGGGACTTCCCGGAGGTCACCCATCCTGGTACTACTCTCGCCAAGCACGCTTAAAACCGGGTTCGATGGGATCGATTGCTAGTCTTTGGTATGATCGCACTCAAACATGTTATGAACTCATTTTTCACTTTATGCTTGCCCCTCCATACCTTATGCACTCTATTTTGTACCATGCCCATCCCGCTTTTCCATCCCCACCACCGTTTCCCATCAGAAATAGCCGAGCACACAGTGCCGCAAAAAATATCGTCGTAACTTCAATATGAATGCCGCCAGACGCAAAAAAAGGGATGCAACACGAGGACTTCCCCGGGAGGTCACCCATTCCTAGTACTACTCTACTTCAAGCATACAACCGAGTTACGATGGGATCCGGTCGCTAGTCTTTGAAGTATGATGCATCAAACATATTATGCACTCATTTTCCTTTTTATGCACCCCTCCAGCACCTTGTATGCTCTGCTTTGTACAATGCCCATCCCTCTTTTCATCCACCATAGTTTCCCATCGAAATAGCAGAGCACAGTGCCCATAAAAAATATCGTCGTAACTTCACTATGAATGTCGCCGTCAGACGCAAAAAAGGGATGCAACACGAGGACTTCCCAGGGGGTCAACCATCCTAGTACTACTCTCGCCCAAGCACGCTTAACTTCGGAGTTCTGATGGGATCCGGTGCTTTAGTGCTGGTATGATCGCATCCGACATGTTGTGCACTCATTTTCCTTTATGCTTGCCCCTCCCGCACCTTGTTTGCTCTATTTTGTACCATGCCCATCCCACTTTTCCATCCCCACCACCGTTTCCATCAGAAATAGCCGAGCACGAGTGCCCATAAAAAATATCGTCGTAACTACACTATGAATATGCCAGGATGCAAAAAAGGATGCATGCAGGGACTTCCCGGAGGTCTCCATCCTGGTACTACTCTGCTTTAAGCACGCTTAACCCGGAGTTACGATGGGATCGATTGCTTCTAGTCTTTGGTATGATGTATCAAACATGTTATGCCTCATTTTCCTTTATGCCTCCATACACCTTATACTGCTCTATTTTGTACCATGCCCATCCCGCTTTTCCATCCCCCCACCGTTTCCCATCAGAAATAGCCGAGCACGAGTGCCATAAAAAAATATCGTCGTAACTTCACTATGAATGTCGCCGCCAGACGCAAAAAAAGGGATGCAACACGAGGACTTCCCGAGGAGGTCACCCATCCTGTTTCTCTCGCCAAGCCACGCTTAACCCGGAGTTGATGGGATCCGATTGCTTTAGTCTTTGGTATGATACTTGCTCAGACATGTTATGCACTTTCATTTTCCTTTATACTTGCCCCTCAGCACCTTATGCTGCTCTATTTTGCCCTCATGCCACATCCGCTTTTCCATCCCATACCGTTTCCCATCGAAATAGCCGAACACGAGTGCCCATAAAAAAATATCATCGTAACTTCACTATGAATGTATCGCATAGACCTTAAAAAAAGGGATGCAACACGAGGACTGGGAGATCACCCATCCTGACACTACTCTCACCCAAGCATAATAACCGGGTCTAGTGGGATCCGGTGCTAGTGCTGGGGTATGATGCATCTAAACATCTTTATGCACTCATTTTCCTTTATGCTTGCCCCTCCCGCACCTTGTCTTTGCTCTATTTTGTACCATGCCCATCCCGCTTTTCCATCCCCACCCCGTTTCCCATCGAGAAATAGCCGAACACGAGTGCCCATAAAAAATATCTTCGTAACTTCACTATGAATGTCGCGTCCAGACGCAAAAAAAAAAGGGATGCAACACGAGGACTTCCCGGGAGGTCACCCATCCTAGTACTACTCTCGCCCAAGCACGCTTAACTTCGGAGTTCTGATGGGATCCGGTGCTTTAGTACTGGTATGATCGCATCCGACATGTTATGCACTCATTTTCCTTTATGCTTGCCCCTCCCGCACCTTATCTGCTCTATTTTGTACCATGCCCATCCCGCTTTTCCATCCCCACCACCGTTTCCCATCAGAAATAGCAGAGCACGAGTGCCCATAAAAAAATATCGGCGTAACTTCACTATGAATGTCGCCGCCAGACGCAAAAAAAAAGGGATGCAACACGAGGACTTCCGAGGAGGTCACCCATCCTAGTACTACTCTCGCCCAAGCACGCTTAACTTCGGAGTTCTGATGGGATCCGGTGCTTTAGTGCTGGTATGATCGCATCCGACATGTTATGCACTCATTTTCCTTTATGCTTGCCCCTCCCGCACCTTGTCTCTATTTTGTACCATGCCCATCCCGCTTTTCCATCCCCACCACCGTTTCCCATCCGAAATAGCCGAGCACGAGTGCCCATAAAAAATATCGTCGTAACTTCACTATGAATGTCGCCGTCAGAAGGGATGCAACACGAGGACTTCCCAGGAGGTCACCCATCCTAGTACTACTCTCGCCCAAGAACGCTTAACTTCGGAGTTCTGATGGGATCCGGTGCTTTAGTGCTGGTATGATCGCATCCGACATGTTATGCACTCATTTTCCTTTATGCTTGCCCTCCCGCACCTTGTCTGCTCTATTTTGTACCATGCCCATCCCGCTTTTCCATCCCCACCACCGTTTCCCATCAAAAATAGCCGAGCACGAGTGCCATAAAAAATATCGTCGTAACTTCACTATGAATGTCTTCTCAGACGCAAAAAAAGGGATGCAACACGAGGACTTCCCCGGAGGTCACCCATCCTAGTACTACTCTCGCCCAAGCACGCTTAACTTCGAGTTCTGATGGGATCCGGTGCTTTGGTGCTGGTATGATCGCATCCGACATGTTATGCACTCATTTTCATTTATGCTTGCCCCCCGCACCTTGTTTGCTCTATTTTGTACCATGCACATCCCGCTTTTCCATCCCCATCACCGTTTCCCCATCGAAAATAGCTAAGTACAGTGCCCATAAAATATCGTCGTAACTTCACTATGAATGTCGACGCCAGGCAAGGGATGTGCGAGGACTTCCCAGGAGGCCACCCATCCTAGTACTACTCTCGCCCAACACGCTTAGCAGTTGATGGGATCCGGTGCTTTAGTGCTAGTATGATCGCATCCGACATGTTATGCACTCATTTTCCTTTATGCTTGCCCTCCCACTTTGTATGCGCTCTATTTTGTACCATACCCATCCAGCTTTTCCATCCCACTTCCGTTTCCCATTCAGAGAAATAAGCCCAGAGCCACGGTGCCATAAAATATCGTCGTAACTTAAAACTTATGAATACTGTTTCCGCCAGACATAAAAAAAGGGATGCAACTTGGACTTTCCGAGGTCACCATCCTAGTACTACTCATGGCTGTAGCAGATTCGATGGGATCCGGTGCTTTAGTGCTGGTATGATCGCATCAGACATGTTATGCACTCATTTTCCTTTATGTGCCCCTCCCGCACCTTGTCTCCTCTATTTTGTACCATGCCCATCCCAGCTTTTCCATCCCCACCACCGTTCCCCATCAGAAATAGCCGAGCACAAGTGCCCATAAAAAAATGTCATTAACTTCACTATGAATGTAACGCAGGACGCAAAAAAAAGGGATGCAACACGAGGACTTCCCGGGAGGTCACCCATCCTAGTACTACACGCCCAAGCACGCTTAACCGAGTTCGGTGGGATCCGGTGCTTTAGTGTTGGTATGATCGCATCTTGACACATGTTATGCACTCATTTTCCTTTATGCTTGCCCTCACGCATATATCTGCTCCTGTACAGCACAATGCCCATCCCCTCTTTTCCATCCCGCCTGCCGTTTCCCATCGAAATAGCCGAGCACGAAATTGCCCATAAAAAAATATGAAGTCGTAACTTCACTATGAATGCTTGTGCTTGGAGCCTTGGATACGGCAGCGGGGCTTAAGGAGGTCGCCATCTAGTACTCTACCATGGCCAGCGGCTTAACCGGATTACGATGGGATCCGATGCTTTAGTGCTGGTATGATCGCATCAGACATGTTATGCACTCATTTTCCTTTATGCTTGCCCCTCCCGCACCTTATCTGCTCTATTTTGTACCATGCCCATCCCGCTTTTCCATCCCCACCACCGTTTCCCATCAAAAATAGCCGAGCACGAGTGCCCATAAAAAAATATCGTCGTAACTTCACTATGAATGTCGCCGCCAGACAAAAAAAAGGATGCAACACGAGGACTTCCCAGGAGGTCACCCATCCTAGTACTACTCTCGCCCAAGCACGCTTAACTTCGGAGTTCTGATGGGATCCGGTGCTTTAGTGCTGGTATGATCGCATCCGACATGTTATGCACTCATTTTCCTTTATGCTTGCCCCTCCCGCACCTTGTCTGCTCTATTTTGTACCATGCCCATCCCGCTTTTCCATCCCCACCACCGTTTCCCATCAGAAATAGCCGAGCACGAGTGCCCATAAAAAATATCGTCGTAACTTCACTATGAATGTCGCCGCCAGACGCAAAAAAAGGGATGCAACACGAGGACTTCCCAGGAGGTCACCCATCCTAGTACTACTCTCGCCCAAGCACGCTTAACTTCGGAGTTCTGATGGGATCCGGTGCTTTAGTGCTGGTATGATCGCATCCGACATGTTATGCACTCATTTTCCTTTATGCTTGCCCCTCCCGCACCTTGTCTGCTCTATTTTGTACCATGCCCATCCCGCTTTTCCATCCCCACCACCGTTTCCCATCAGAAATAGCCGAGCACGAGTGCCCATAAAAAAATATCGTCGTAACTTCACTATGAATGTCGCCGCCAGACGCAAAAAAAAGGGATGCAACACGAGGACTTCCCGGGAGGTCACCCATCCTAGTACTACTCTCGCCCAAGCACGCTTAACTTCGGAGTTCTGATGGGATCCGGTGCTTTAGTGCTGGTATGATCGCATCCAACATGTTATGCACTCATTTTCCTTTATGCTTGCCCCTCCCGCACCTTATCTGCTCTATTTTGTACCATGCCCATCCCGCTTTTCCATCCCCACCACCGTTTCCCATCAGAAATAGCCGAGCACGAGTGCCCATAAAAAATATCGTCGTAACTTCACTATGAATGTCGCCGCCAGGCAAAAAAAAAGGGATGCAACACGAGGACTTCCCAGGGAGGTCACCCATCCTAGTACTACTCTCGCCCAAGCACGCTTAACTTCGGAGTTCTGATGGGATCGGTGCTTTAGTGCTGGTATGATCGCATCCGACATGTTATGCACTCATTTTCCTTTATGCTTGCCCTCCCGCACCTTGTCTGCTCTATTTTGTACCATGCCCATCCCGCTTTTCCATCCCCACCACCGTTTCCCATCAGAAATAGCCGAGCACAGTGCCCATAAAAAAATATCGTCGTAACTTCACTATGAATGTCGCCGCCAGACACAAAAAAAGGGATGCAACACGAGGACTTCCCAGGAGGTCACCCATCCTAGTACTACTCTCGCCCAAGCACGCTTAACTTCGGAGTTCTGATGGGATCCGGTGTGCTGGTATGATCGCATCCGACATGTTATGCACTCATTTTCCTTTATGCTTGCCCCTCCCGCACCTTGCTGCTCTATTTTGTACCATGCCCATCCCGCTTTTCCATCCCCACCACCGTTTCCCATCAGAAATAGCCGAGCACGAGTGCCCATAAAAAAATATCGTCGTAACTTCACTATGAATGTCGCCAGCCGGATGCAAGGGATGCAACACGAGGACTTCCCGGGAGGTCACCCATCCTAGTACTACTCTCGCCCAAGCACGCTTAACTTCGGAGTTCTGATGGGATCCGGTGCTTTAGTGCTGGTATGATCGCATCCGACATGTTATGCACTCATTTTCCTTTATGCTTGCCCCTCCCGCACCTTGTCTGCTCTATTTTGTACCATGCCCATCCCGCTTTTCCATCCCACCACCGTTTCCCATCAGAAATAGCCGAGCACGAGTGCCCATAAAAAATATCGTCGTAACTTCACTATGAATGTCGCCGCCAGACGCAAAAAAAAGGGATGCAACACGAGGACTTCCCGGGAGGTCACCCATCCTAGTACTACTCTCGCCCAAGCACGCTTAACTTCGGAGGGATCCGGTGCTTTAATGCTGGTATGATCGCATCCGACATGTTATGCACTCATTTTCCTTTATGCTTGCCCCTCCCGCACCTTGTCTGCTCTATTTTGTACCATGCCCATCCCGCTTTTCCATCCCCACCACCGTTTCCCATCAGAAATAGCCGAGCACGTGCCCATAAAAAAATATCGTCGTAACTTCACTATGAATGTCGCCGCCAGACGCAAAAAAGGGATGCAACACGAGGACTTCCCAGGAGGTCACCCATCCTAGTACTACTCTCGCCCAAGCACAACTTAACCAGTTTTGATGGGATCCGGTGCTTTAGTGCTGGTATGATCGCATCGACATGTTATGCACTCATTTTCCTTTATGCTTGCCCCTCCCGCACCTTGTCTGCTCTATTTTGTACCATGCCCATCCCGCTTCCATCCCCACCACCGTTTCCCATCAGAAATAGCCGAGCACGAGTGCCCATAAAAATCGTCGTAACTTCACTATGAATGTCGCCGCCAGACGCAAAAAAAAGGGATGCAACACGAGGACTTCCCAGGAGGTCACCCATCCTAGTACTACTCTCGCCCAAGCACGCTTAACCTCGGTTCCGATGGGATCCGGTGCTTTAGTCTGGTATGATCGCATCCGACATGTTATGCACTCATTTTCCTTTATGCTTGCCCCTCCCGCACCTTGTCTGCTCTATTTTGTACCATGCCCATCCCGCTTTTCCATCCCACCACCGTTTCCCATCAGAAATAGCCGAGCACGAGTGCCCATAAAAAAATATCGTCGTAACTTCACTATGAATGTCGCCGCCAGATGCAAAAAAAAGGGATGCAACACGAGGACTTCCCAGGAGGTCACCCATCCTAGTACTACTCTCGCCCAAGCACGCTTAACTTCGGAGTTCTGATGGGATCCGGTGCTTTAGTGCTGGTATGATCGCATCCGACATGTTATGCACTCATTTTCCTTTATGATTGCCCCTCCCGCACCTTGTCTGCTCTATTTTGTACCATGCCCCGCTTTTCCATCCCCACCACCGTTTCCCATCAGAAATAGCCGAGCACGAGTGCCCATAAAAAAATATCGTCGTAACTTCACTATGAATGTCGCGCCAGCAAAAAAAGGGATGCAACACGAGGACTTCCCAGGAGGTCACCCATCCTAGTACTACTCTCGCCCAAGCACGCTTAACTTCGGAGTTCTGATGGGATCGGTGCTTTAGTGCTGGTATGATCGCATCCGACATGTTATGCACTCATTTTCCTTTATGCTTGCCCCTCCCGCACCTTGTCTGCTCTATTTTGTACCATGCCCATCCCGCTTTTCCATCCCCACCACCGTTTCCCATCAGAAATAGCCGAGCACGAGTGCCCATAAAAAATATCGTCGTAACTTCACTATGAATGTCGCCGCCAGACGCAAAAAAAGGGATGCAACACGAGGACTTCCCAGGAGGTCACCCATCCTAGTACTACTCTCGCCCAAGCACGCTTAACTTCGGAGTTCTGATGGGATCCGGTGCTTTAGTGCTGGTATGATCGCATCCGACATGTTATGCACTCATTTTCCTTTATGCTTGCCCCTCCCGCACCTTGTCTGCTCTATTTTGTACCATGCCCATCCCGCTTTTCCATCCCCACCACCGTTTCCCATCAGAAATAGCCGAGCACGAGTGCCCATAAAAAAATATCGTCGTAACTTCACTATGAATGTCGCGCAGAGCAAAAAAGGGATGCAACACGAGGACTTCCGGGGAGGTCACCCATCCTAGTACTACTCTCGCCCAAGCACGCTTAACTTCGGAGTTCTGATGGGATCCGGTGCTTTAGTGCTGGTATGATCGCATCCGACATGTTATGCACTCATTTTCCTTTATGCTTGCCCCTCCCGCACCTTGTCTGCTCTATTTTGTACCATGCCCATCCCGCTTTTCCATCCCCACCACCGTTTCCCATCAGAAATAGCCGAGCACGAGTGCCCATAAAAAAATATCGTCGTAACTTCACTATGAATGTCGCCGCCAGACGCAAAAAAAAGGGATGCAACACGAGGACTTCCCCGGAGGTCACCCATCCTAGTACTACTCTCGCCCAAGCACGCTTAACTTCGGAGTTCTTTAGTGCTGGTATGATCGCATCCAACATGTTATGCACTCATTTTCCTTTATGCTTGCCCCTCCCGCACCTTATGCGCTCTATTTTGTACCATGCCCATCCCGCTTTTCCATC
This sequence comes from Lolium multiflorum, assembly GCA_030979885.1. Lineage (NCBI taxonomy): Eukaryota > Viridiplantae > Streptophyta > Magnoliopsida > Poales > Poaceae > Lolium > Lolium multiflorum. The sequence goes on from JAUUTY010000750.1 coordinate 35,086, forward strand.
CCCCACCGTTTCCCATCGAAATAGCCGAGCACGAGTGCCCATAAAAAATATCGTCGTAACTTCACTATGAATGTCGCCGCCAGACGCAAAAAAAGGGATGCAACACGAGGACTTCCCAGGAGGTCACCCATCCTAGTACTACTCTCGCCCAAGCACGCTTAACTTCGGAGTTCTGATGGGATCCGGTGCTTTAGTGCTGGTATGATCGCATCAAACATGTTATGCACTCATTTTCCTTTATGCTTGCCCCTCCCGCACCTTGTCTGCTCTATTTTGTACCATGCCCATCCCGCTTTTCCATCCCCACCACCGTTTCCCATCAGAAATAGCCGAGCACGAGTGCCCATAAAAAAATATCGTCGTAACTTCACTATGAATGTCGCCGCCAGATGCAAAAAAAAGGGATGCAACACGAGGACTTCCCAGGAGGTCACCCATCCTAGTACTACTCTCGCCCAAGCACGCTTAACTTCGGAGTTCTGATGGGATCCGGTGCTTTAGTGCTGGTATGATCGCATCCGACATGTTATGCACTCATTTTCCTTTATGCTTGCCCCTCCCGCACCTTGTCTGCTCTATTTTGTACCATGCCCATCCCGCTTTTCCATCCCCACCACCGTTTCCCATCAGAAATAGCCGAGCACGAGTGCCCATAAAAAAATATCGTCGTAACTTCACTATGAATGTCGCCGCCAGACGCAAAAAAAAGGGATGCAACACGAGGACTTCCCAGGAGGTCACCCATCCTAGTACTACTCTCGCCCAAGCACGCTTAACTTCGGAGTTCTGATGGGATCCGGTGCTTTAGTGCTGGTATGATCGCATCCGACATGTTATGCACTCATTTTCCTTTATGCTTGCCCCTCCCGCACCTTATCTGCTCTATTTTGTACCATGCCCATCCCGCTTTTCCATCCCCACCACCGTTTCCCATCAGAAATAGCCGAGCACGAGTGCCCATAAAAAAATATCGTCGTAACTTCACTATGAATGTCGCCGCCAGACGCAAAAAAAAGGGATGCAACACGAGGACTTCCCAGGAGGTCACCCATCCTAGTACTACTCTCGCCCAAGCACGCTTAACTTCGGAGTTCTGATGGGATCCGGTGCTTTAGTGCTGGTATGATCGCATCCGACATGTTATGCACTCATTTTCCTTTATGCTTGCCCCTCCCGCACCTTGTCTGCTCTATTTTGTACCATGCCCATCCCGCTTTTCCATCCCCACCACCGTTTCCCATCAGAAATAGCCGAGCACGAGTGCCCATAAAAAATATATCGTCGTAACTTCACTATGAATGTCGCCGCCAGACGCAAAAAAAAAGGATGCAACACGAGGACTTCCCAGGAGGTCACCCATCCTAGTACTACTCTCGCCCAAGCACGCTTAACTTCGGAGTTCTGATGGGATCGGGTGCTTTAGTGCTGGTATGATCGCATCCGACATGTTATGCACTCATTTTCCTTTATGCTTGCCCCTCCCGCACCTTGTCTGCTCTATTTTGTACCATGCCCATCCCGCTTTTCCATCCCCACCACCGTTTCCCATCAGAAATAGCCGAGCACGAGTGCCCATAAAAAAATATCGTCGTAACTTCACTATGAATATCGCCGCCAGATGCAAAAAAAAGGGATGCAACACGAGGACTTCCCAGGAGGTCACCCATCCTAGTACTACTCTCGCCCAAGCACGCTTAACTTCGGAGTTCTGATGGGATCCGGTGCTTTAGTGCTGGTATGATCGCATCCGACATGTTATGCACTCATTTTCCTTTATGCTTGCCCCTCCCGCACCTTATCTGCTCTATTTTGTACCATGCCCATCCCGCTTTTCCATCCCCACCACCGTTTCCCATCAGAAATAGCCGAGCACGAGTGCCCATAAAAAAATATCGTCGTAACTTCACTATGAATGTCGCCGCCAGACGCAAAAAAAAAGGGATGCAACACGAGGACTTCCCAGGAGGTCACCCATCCTAGTACTACTCTCGCCCAAGCACGCTTAACTTCGGAGTTCTGATGGGATCCGGTGCTTTAGTGCTGGTATGATCGCATCCGACATGTTATGCACTCATTTTCCTTTATGCTTGCCCCTCCCGCACCTTATCTGCTCTATTTTGTACCATGCCCATCCCGCTTTTCCATCCCCACCACCGTTTCCCATCAGAAATAGCCGAGCACGAGTGCCCATAAAAAAATATCGTCGTAACTTCACTATGAATGTCGCCGCCGGAGCCTTAAAAAAAGGATGCAACAGGGACTTCCCGGAGGTCACCCATCCTAGTACTACTCTCGCCCAAGCACGCTTAACTTCGGAGTTCTGATGGGATCCGGTGCTTTAGTGCTGGTATGATCGCATCCGACATGTTATGCACTCATTTTCCTTTATGCTTGCCCCTCCCGCACCTTGTCTGCTCTATTTTGTACCATGCCCATCCCGCTTTTCCATCCCCACCACCGTTTCCCATCAGAAATAGCCGAGCACGAGTGCCCATAAAAAATATCGTCGTAACTTCACTATGAATGTCGCCGCCAGACGCAAAAAAAAAGGGATGCAACACGAGGACTTCCCAGGAGGTCACCCATCCTAGTACTACTCTCGCCCAAGCACGCTTAACTTCGGAGTTCTGATGGGATCCGGTGCTTTAGTGCTGGTATGATCGCATCCGACATGTTATGCACTCATTTTCCTTTATGCTTGCCCCTCCCGCACCTTGTCTGCTCTATTTTGTACCATGCCCATCCGCTTTTCCATCCCCACCAGTTTCCCATCAGAAATAGCCGAGAACGAGTGCCCATAAAATATCGTCGTAACTTCACTATGAATGTCGCCGCCAGATGCAAAAAAGGGATGCAACACGAGGACTTCCCAGGAGGTCACCCATCCTAGTACTACTCTCGCCCAAGCACGCTTAACTTAGTTCTGATGGGATCCGGTGCTTTAGTGCTGGTATGATCGCATCCGACATGTTATGCACTCATTTTCCTTTATGCTTGCCCCTCCCGCACCTGTCTGCTCTATTTTGTACCATGCCCATCCCGCTTTTCCATCCCCACCACCGTTTCCCATCAGAAATAGCCGAGCACGAGTGCCCATAAAAATATCGTCGTAACTTCACTATGAATGTCGCCGCCAGACGCAAAAAAAAAGAGATGCAACACGAGGACTTCCCAGGAGGTCACCCATCCTAGTACTACTCTCGCCCAAGCACGCTTAACTTCGGAGTTCTGATGGGATCCGGTGCTTTAGTGCTGGTATGATCGCATCCGACATGTTATGCACTCATTTTCCTTTATGCTTGCCCCTCCCGCACCTTGTCTGCTCTATTTTGTACCATGCCCATCCCGCTTTTCCATCCCCACCACCGTTTCCCATCAGAAATAGCCGAGCACGAGTGCCCATAAAAAATATCGTCGTAACTTCACTATGAATGTCGCCGCCAGACGCAAAAAAAAGGGATGCAACACGAGGACTTCCCAGGAGGTCACCCATCCTAGTACTACTCTCGCCCAAGCACGCTTAACTTCGGAGTTCGATGGGATCCGGTGCTTTAGTGCTGGTATGATCGCATCCGACATGTTATGCACTCATTTTCCTTTATGCTTGCCCCTCCCGCACCTTGTCTGCTCTATTTTGTACCATGCCCATCCCGCTTTTCCATCCCCACCACCGTTTCCCATCAGAAATAGCCGAGCACGAGTGCCCATAAAAAAATATCGTCGTAACTTCACTATGAATGTCGCCGCCAGACGCAAAAGGGATGCAACACGAGGACTTCCCAGGAGGTCACCCATCCTAGTACTACTCTCGCCCAAGCACGCTTAACTTCGGAGTTCTGATGGGATCCGGTGCTTTAGTGCTGGTATGATCGCATCCGACATGTTATGCACTCATTTTCCTTTATGCTTGCCCCTCCCGCACCTTATCTGCTCTATTTTGTACCATGCCCATCCCGCTTTTCCATCCCCACCACCGTTTCCCATCAGAAATAGCCGAGCACGAGTGCCCATAAAAAAATATCGTCGTAACTTCACTATGAATGTCCGCGAGACGCAAAAGGGATGCAACACGAGGACTTCCCAGGAGGTCACCCATCCTAGTACTACTCTCGCCCAAGCACGCTTAACTTCGGAGTTCGATGGGATCCGGTGCTTTAGTGCTGGTATGATCGCATCCGACATGTTATGCACTCATTTTCCTTTATGCTTGCCCCTCCCGCACCTTGTCTGCTCTATTTTGTACCATGCCCATCCCGCTTTTCCATCCCCACCACCGTTTCCCATCAGAAATAGCCGAGCACGAGTGCCCATAAAAAAATATCGTCGTAACTTCACTAATGTCGCCGCCAGACGCAAAAAAAAGGGATGCAACACGAGGACTTCCCAGGGAGGTCACCCATCCTAGTACTACTCTCGCCCAAGCACGCTTAACTTCGGAGTTCTGATGGGATCCGGTGCTTTAGTGCTGGTATGATCGCATCCGACATGTTATGCACTCATTTTCCTTTATGCTTGCCCCTCCCGCACCTTGTCTGCTCTATTTTGTACCATGCCCATCCCGCTTTTCCATCCCCACCACCGTTTCCCATCAGAAATAGCCGAGCACGAGTGCCCATAAAAAAATATCGTCGTAACTTCACTATGAATGTCGCCGCCAGACGCAAAAAAAAAGGATGCAACACGAGGACTTCCCAGGAGTCACCCATCCTAGTACTACTCTCGCCCAAGCACGCTTAACTTCGGAGTTCTGATGGGATCCGGTGCTTTAGTGCTGGTATGATCGCATCCGACATGTTATGCACTCATTTTCCTTTATGCTTGCCCCTCCCGCACCTTGTCTGCTCTATTTTGTACCATGCCCATCCCGCTTTTCCATCCCACCACCGTTTCCCATCAGAAATAGCCGAGCACGAGTGCCCATAAAAAAATATCGTCGTAACTTCACTATGAATGTCGCCGCCAGATGCAAAAAAAAGGGATGCAACACGAGGACTTCCCGGGAGGTCACCCATCCTAGTACTACTCTCCCAAGCACGCTTAACTTCGGAGTTCTGATGGGATCCGGTGCTTTAGTGCTGGTATGATCGCATCCGACATGTTATGCACTCATTTTCCTTTATGCTTGCCCCTCCCGCACCTTGTCTGCTCTATTTTGTACCATGCCCATCCCGCTTTTCCATCCCCACCACCGTTTCCCATCAGAAATAGCCGAGCACGAGTGCCCATAAAAAAATATCGTCGTAACTTCACTATGAATGTCGCCGCCAGACGCAAAAAAAGGGATGCAACACGAGGACTTCCCAGGAGGTCACCCATCCTAGTACTACTCTCGCCCAAGCACGCTTAACTTCGGAGTTCTTTGGGATCCGGTGCTTTAGTGCTGGTATGATCGCATCCGACATGTTATGCACTCATTTTCCTTTATGCTTGCCCCTCCCGCACCTTATCTGCTCTATTTTGTACCATGCCCATCCCGCTTTTCCATCCCCACCACCGTTTCCCATCAGAAATAGCCGAGCACGAGTGCCCATAAAAAATATCGTCGTAACTTCACTATGAATGTCGCCGCACGCAAAAAAAGGGATGCAACACGGGACTTCCGGAGATCACCCATCCTAGTACTACTCTCGCCCAAGCACGCTTAACTTCGGAGTTCTGATGGGATCCGGTGCTTTAGCTGGTATGATCGCATCCGACATGTTATGCACTCATTTTCCTTTATGCTTGCCCCTCCCGCACTTGTCTGCTCTATTTTGTACCATGCCCATCCCGCTTTTCCATCCCCACCACCGTTTCCCATCAGAAATAGCCGAGCACGAGTGCCCATAAAAAAATATCGTCGTAACTTCACTATGAATGTCGCCGCCAGACGCAAAAAAAAAGGGATGCAACACGAGGACTTCCCAGGAGGTCACCCATCCTAGTACTACTCTCGCCCAAGCACGCTTAACTTCGGAGTTCTGATGGGATCCGGTGCTTTAGTGCTGGTATGATCGCATCCGACATGTTATGCACTCATTTTCCTTTATGCTTGCCCCTCCCGCACCTTGTCTGCTCTATTTTGTACCATGCCCATCCCGCTTTTCCATCCCCACCACCGTTTCCCATCAGAAATAGCCGAGCACGAGTGCCCATAAAAAATATCGTCGTAACTTCACTATGAATGTCGCCGCCAGGCCAAAAAAAAAGGGATGCAACACGAGGACTTCCCAGGAGGTCACCCATCCTAGTACTACTCTCGCCCAAGCACGCTTAACTTCGGAGTTCTGATGGGATCCGGTGCTTTAGTGCTGGTATGATCGCATCCGACATGTTATGCACTCATTTTCCTTTATGCTTGCCCCTCCCGCACCTTGTCTGCTCTATTTTGTACCATGCCCATCCCGCTTTTCCATCCCCACCACCGTTTCCCATCAGAAATAGCCGAGCACGAGTGCCCATAAAAAAATATCGTCGTAACTTCACTATGAATGTCGCCGCCAGACGCAAAAAAAGGGATGCAACACGAGGACTTCCCAGGAGGTCACCCATCCTAGTACTACTCTCGCCCAAGCACGCTTAACTTCGGAGTTCTGATGGGATCCGGTGCTTTAGTGCTGGTATGATCGCATCCGACATGTTATGCACTCATTTTCCTTTATGCTTGCCCCTCCCGCACCTTGTCTGCTCTATTTTGTACCATGCCCATCCCGCTTTTCCATCCCCACCACCGTTTCCCATCAGAAATAGCCGAGCACGAGTGCCCATAAAAAAATATCGTCGTAACTTCACTATGAATGTCGCCGCCAGACGCAAAAAAAAGGGATGCAACACGAGGACTTCCCGGGAGGTCACCCATCCTAGTACTACTCTCGCCCAAGCACGCTTAACTTCGGAGTTCTGATGGGATCCGGTGCTTTAGTGCTGGTATGATCGCATCCGACATGTTATGCACTCATTTTCCTTTATGCTTGCCCCTCCCGCACCTTGTCTGCTCTATTTTGTACCATGCCCATCCCGCTTTTCCATCCCCACCACCGTTTCCCATCAGAAATAGCCGAGCACGAGTGCCCATAAAAAAATATCGTCGTAACTTCACTATGAATGTCGCCGCCAGACGCAAAAAAAGGGGATGCAACACGAGGACTTCCCAGGAGGTCACCCATCCCTAGTACTACTCTCGCCCAAGCACGCTTAACTTCGGAGTTCTGATGGGATCCGGTGCTTTAGTGCTGGTATGATCGCATCCGACATGTTATGCACTCATTTTCCTTTATGCTTGCCCCTCCCGCACCTTGTCTGCTCTATTTTGTACCATGCCCATCCCGCTTTCCATCCCCACCACCGTTTCCCATCAGAAATAGCCGAGCACGAGTGCCCATAAAAAAATATCGTCGTAACTTCACTATGAATGTCGCCGCCAGACGCAAAAAAAGGGATGCAACACGAGGACTTCCCAGGAGGTCACCCATCCTAGTACCTTGCCTGCTTAACTTCGGAGTTCTGATGGGATCCGGTGCTTTAGTGCTGGTATGATCGCATCCGACATGTTATGCACTCATTTTCCTTTATGCTTGCCCCTCCCGCACCTTGTCTGCTCTATTTTGTACCATGCCCATCCCGCTTTTCCATCCCCACCACCGTTTCCCATCAGAAATAGCCGAGCACGAGTGCCCATAAAAAATATCGTCGTAACTTCACTATGAATGTCGCCGCCAGACGCAAAAAAAAGGGATGCAACACGAGGACTTCCCAGGAGGTCACCCATCCTAGTACTACTCTCGCCCAAGCACGCTTAACTTCGGAGTTCTGATGGGATCCGGTGCTTTAGTGCTGGTATGATCGCATCCGACATGTTATGCACTCATTTTCCTTTATGCTTGCCCCTCCCGCACCTTGTCTGCTCTATTTTGTACCATGCCCATCCCGCTTTTCCATCCCCACCACCGTTTCCCATCAGAAATAGCCGAGCACGAGTGCCCATAAAAAAATATCGTCGTAACTTCACTATGAATGTCGCCGCAAAAAAAAAGGGATGCAACACGAGGACTTCCCAGGAGGTCACCCATCCTAGTACTACTCTCGCCCAAGCACGCTTAACTTCGGAGTTCTGATGGGATCCGGTGCTTTAGTGCTGGTATGATCGCATCCGACATGTTATGCACTCATTTTCCTTTATGCTTGCCCCTCCCGCACCTTGTCTGCTCTATTTTGTACCATGCCCATCCCGCTTTTCCATCCCCACCACCGTTTCCCATCAGAAATAGCCGAGCACGAGTGCCCATAAAAAAATATCGTCGTAACTTCACTATGAATGTCGCCGCCAGACGCAAAAAAAAGGGATGCAACACGAGGACTTCCCAGGAGGTCACCCATCCTAGTACTACTCTCGCCCAAGCACGCTTAACTTCGGAGTTCTGATGGGATCCGGTGCTTTAGTGCTGGTATGATCGCATCCGACATGTTATGCACTCATTTTCCTTTATGCTTGCCCCTCCCGCACCTTGTCTGCTCTATTTTGTACCATGCCCATCCCGCTTTTCCATCCCCACCACCGTTTCCCATCAGAAATAGCCGAGCACGAGTGCCCATAAAAAAATATCGTCGTAACTTCACTATGAATGTCGCCGCCAGACGCAAAAAAAAAGGGATGCAACACGAGGACTTCCCAGGAGGTCACCCATCCTAGTACTACTCTCGCCCAAGCACGCTTAACTTCGGAGTTCTGATGGGATCCGGTGCTTTAGTGCTGGTATGATCGCATCCGACATGTTATGCACTCATTTTCCTTTATGCTTGCCCCTCCCGCACCTTGTCTGCTCTATTTTGTACCATGCCCATCCCGCTTTTCCATCCCCACCACCGTTTCCCATCAGAAATAGCCGAGCACGAGTGCCCATAAAAAATATCGTCGTAACTTCACTATGAATGTCGCCGCCAGACGCAAAAAAGGGATGCAACACGAGGACTTCCCAGGAGGTCACCCATCCTAGTACTACTCTCGCCCAAGCACGCTTAACTTCGGAGTTCTGATGGGATCCGGTGCTTTAGTGCTGGTATGATCGCATCCGACATGTTATGCACTCATTTTCCTTTATGCTTGCCCCTCCCGCACCTTGTCTGCTCTATTTTGTACCATGCCCATCCCGCTTTTCCATCCCCACCACCGTTTCCCATCAGAAATAGCCGAGCACGAGTGCCCATAAAAAAATATCGTCGTAACTTCACTATGAATGTCGCCGCCAGATGCAAAAAAAGGGATGCAACACGAGGACTTCCCAGGAGGTCACCCATCCTAGTACTACTCTCGCCCAAGCACGCTTAACTTCGGAGTTCTGATGGGATCCGGTGCTTTAGTGCTGGTATGATCGCATCCGACATGTTATGCACTCATTTTCCTTTATGCTTGCCCCTCCCGCACCTTGTCTGCTCTATTTTGTACCATGCCCATCCCGCTTTTCCATCCCCACCACCGTTTCCCATCAGAAATAGCCGAGCACGAGTGCCCATAAAAAAATATCGTCGTAACTTCACTATGAATGTCGCCGCCAGACGCAAAAAAAAAGGGATGCAACACGAGGACTTCCCAGGAGGTCACCCATCCTAGTACTACTCTCGCCCAAGCACGCTTAACTTCGGAGTTCTGATGGGATCCGGTGCTTTAGTGCTGGTATGATCGCATCCGACATGTTATGCACTCATTTTCCTTTATGCTTGCCCCTCCCGCACCTTGTCTGCTCTATTTTGTACCATGCCCATCCCGCTTTTCCATCCCCACCACCGTTTCCCATCAGAAATAGCCGAGCACGAGTGCCCATAAAAAAATATCGTCGTAACTTCACTATGAATGTCGCCGCCAGACGCAAAAAAAAAGGGATGCAACACGAGGACTTCCCAGGAGGTCACCCATCCTAGTACTACTCTCGCCCAAGCACGCTTAACTTCGGAGTTCTGATGGGATCCGGTGCTTTAGTGCTGGTATGATCGCATCCGACATGTTATGCACTCATTTTCCTTTATGCTTGCCCCTCCCGCACCTTGTCTGCTCTATTTTGTACCATGCCCATCCCGCTTTTCCATCCCCACCACCGTTTCCCATCAGAAATAGCCGAGCACGAGTGCCCATAAAAAAATATCGTCGTAACTTCACTATGAATGTCGCCGCCAGACGCAAAAAAAAGGGATGCAACACGAGGACTTCCCAGGAGGTCACCCATCCTAGTACTACTCTCGCCCAAGCACGCTTAACTTCGGAGTTCTGATGGGATCCGGTGCTTTAGTGCTGGTATGATCGCATCCGACATGTTATGCACTCATTTTCCTTTATGCTTGCCCTCCCGCACCTTGTCTGCTCTATTTTGTACCATGCCCATCCCGCTTTTCCATCCCCACCACCGTTTCCCATCAGAAATAGCCGAGCACGAGTGCCCATAAAAAAATATCGTCGTAACTTCACTATGAATGTCGCCAGACGCAAAAAAAAAGGGATGCAACACGAGGACTTCCCAGGAGGTCACCCATCCTAGTACTACTCTCGCCCAAGCACGCTTAACTTCGGAGTTCTGATGGGATCCGGTGCTTTAGTGCTGGTATGATCGCATCCGACATGTTATGCACTCATTTTCCTTTATGCTTGCCCCTCCCGCACCTTGTCTGCTCTATTTTGTACCATGCCCATCCCGCTTTTCCATCCCCACCACCGTTTCCCATCAGAAATAGCCGAGCACGAGTGCCCATAAAAAAATATCGTCGTAACTTCACTATGAATGTCGCCGCCAGATGCAAAAAAAAAGGGATGCAACACGAGGACTTCCCAGGAGGTCACCCATCCTAGTACTACTCTCGCCCAAGCACGCTTAACTTCGGAGTTCTGATGGGATCCGGTGCTTTAGTGCTGGTATGATCGCATCCGACATGTTATGCACTCATTTTCCTTTATGCTTGCCCCTCCCGCACCTTGTCTGCTCTATTTTGTACCATGCCCATCCCGCTTTTCCATCCCCACCACCGTTTCCCATCAGAAATAGCCGAGCACGAGTGCCCATAAAAAAATATCGTCGTAACTTCACTATGAATGTCGCCGCCAGATGCAAAAAAAAGGGATGCAACACGAGGACTTCCCAGGAGGTCACCCATCCTAGTACTACTCTCGCCCAAGCACGCTTAACTTCGGAGTTCTGATGGGATCCGGTGCTTTAGTGCTGGTATGATCGCATCCGACATGTTATGCACTCATTTTCCTTTATGCTTGCCCCTCCCGCACCTTGTCTGCTCTATTTTGTACCATGCCCATCCCGCTTTTCCATCCCCACCACCGTTTCCCATCAGAAATAGCCGAGCACGAGTGCCCATAAAAAAATATCGTCGTAACTTCACTATGAATGTCGCCGCCAGACGCAAAAAAAAGGGATGCAACACGAGGACTTCCCAGGAGGTCACCCATCCTAGTACTACTCTCGCCCAAGCACGCTTAACTTCGGAGTTCTGATGGGATCCGGTGCTTTAGTGCTGGTATGATCGCATCCGACATGTTATGCACTCATTTTCCTTTATGCTTGCCCCTCCCGCACCTTGTCTGCTCTATTTTGTACCATGCCCATCCCGCTTTTCCATCCCCACCACCGTTTCCCATCAGAAATAGCCGAGCACGAGTGCCCATAAAAAAATATCGTCGTAACTTCACTATGAATGTCGCCGCCAGACGCAAAAAAAAGGGATGCAACACGAGGACTTCCCAGGAGGTCACCCATCCTAGTACTACTCTCGCCCAAGCACGCTTAACTTCGGAGTTCTGATGGGATCCGGTGCTTTAGTGCTGGTATGATCGCATCCGACATGTTATGCACTCATTTTCCTTTATGCTTGCCCCTCCCGCACCTTGTCTGCTCTATTTTGTACCATGCCCATCCCGCTTTTCCATCCCCACCACCGTTTCCCATCAGAAATAGCCGAGCACGAGTGCCCATAAAAAAATATCGTCGTAACTTCACTATGAATGTCGCCGCCAGACGCAAAAAAAAGGGATGCAACACGAGGACTTCCCAGGAGGTCACCCATCCTAGTACTACTCTCGCCCAAGCACGCTTAACTTCGGAGTTCTGATGGGATCCGGTGCTTTAGTGCTGGTATGATCGCATCCGACATGTTATGCACTCATTTTCCTTTATGCTTGCCCCTCCCGCACCTTGTCTGCTCTATTTTGTACCATGCCCATCCCGCTTTTCCATCCCCACCACCGTTTCCCATCAGAAATAGCCGAGCACGAGTGCCCATAAAAAAATATCGTCGTAACTTCACTATGAATGTCGCCGCCAGACGCAAAAAAAAGGGATGCAACACGAGGACTTCCCAGGAGGTCACCCATCCTAGTACTACTCTCGCCCAAGCACGCTTAACTTCGGAGTTCTGATGGGATCCGGTGCTTTAGTGCTGGTATGATCGCATCCGACATGTTATGCACTCATTTTCCTTTATGCTTGCCCCTCCCGCACCTTGTCTGCTCTATTTTGTACCATGCCCATCCCGCTTTTCCATCCCCACCACCGTTTCCCATCAGAAATAGCCGAGCACGAGTGCCCATAAAAAAATATCGTCGTAACTTCACTATGAATGTCGCCGCCAGACGCAAAAAAAAGGGATGCAACACGAGGACTTCCCAGGAGGTCACCCATCCTAGTACTACTCTCGCCCAAGCACGCTTAACTTCGGAGTTCTGATGGGATCCGGTGCTTTAGTGCTGGTATGATCGCATCCGACATGTTATGCACTCATTTTCCTTTATGCTTGCCCCTCCCGCACCTTGTCTGCTCTATTTTGTACCATGCCCATCCCGCTTTTCCATCCCCACCACCGTTTCCCATCAGAAATAGCCGAGCACGAGTGCCCATAAAAAAATATCGTCGTAACTTCACTATGAATGTCGCCGCCAGATGCAAAAAAAAGGGATGCAACACGAGGACTTCCCAGGAGGTCACCCATCCTAGTACTACTCTCGCCCAAGCACGCTTAACTTCGGAGTTCTGATGGGATCCGGTGCTTTAGTGCTGGTATGATCGCATCCGACATGTTATGCACTCATTTTCCTTTATGCTTGCCCCTCCCGCACCTTGTCTGCTCTATTTTGTACCATGCCCATCCCGCTTTTCCATCCCCACCACCGTTTCCCATCAGAAATAGCCGAGCACGAGTGCCCATAAAAAAATATCGTCGTAACTTCACTATGAATGTCGCCGCCAGACGCAAAAAAAAGGGATGCAACACGAGGACTTCCCAGGAGGTCACCCATCCTAGTACTACTCTCGCCCAAGCACGCTTAACTTCGGAGTTCTGATGGGATCCGGTGCTTTAGTGCTGGTATGATCGCATCCGACATGTTATGCACTCATTTTCCTTTATGCTTGCCCCTCCCGCACCTTGTCTGCTCTATTTTGTACCATGCCCATCCCGCTTTTCCATCCCCACCACCGTTTCCCATCAGAAATAGCCGAGCACGAGTGCCCATAAAAAAATATCGTCGTAACTTCACTATGAATGTCGCCGCCAGACGCAAAAAAAGGGATGCAACACGAGGACTTCCCAGGAGGTCACCCATCCTAGTACTACTCTCGCCCAAGCACGCTTAACTTCGGAGTTCTGATGGGATCCGGTGCTTTAGTGCTGGTATGATCGCATCCGACATGTTATGCACTCATTTTCCTTTATGCTTGCCCCTCCCGCACCTTGTCTGCTCTATTTTGTACCATGCCCATCCCGCTTTTCCATCCCCACCACCGTTTCCCATCAGAAATAGCCGAGCACGAGTGCCCATAAAAAAATATCGTCGTAACTTCACTATGAATGTCGCCGCCAGACGCAAAAAAAAGGGATGCAACACGAGGACTTCCCAGGAGGTCACCCATCCTAGTACTACTCTCGCCCAAGCACGCTTAACTTCGGAGTTCTGATGGGATCCGGTGCTTTAGTGCTGGTATGATCGCATCCGACATGTTATGCACTCATTTTCCTTTATGCTTGCCCCTCCCGCACCTTGTCTGCTCTATTTTGTACCATGCCCATCCCGCTTTTCCATCCCCACCACCGTTTCCCATCAGAAATAGCCGAGCACGAGTGCCCATAAAAAAATATCGTCGTAACTTCACTATGAATGTCGCCGCCAGACGCAAAAAAAAAGGGATGCAACACGAGGACTTCCCAGGAGGTCACCCATCCTAGTACTACTCTCGCCCAAGCACGCTTAACTTCGGAGTTCTGATGGGATCCGGTGCTTTAGTGCTGGTATGATCGCATCCGACATGTTATGCACTCATTTTCCTTTATGCTTGCCCCTCCCGCACCTTGTCTGCTCTATTTTGTACCATGCCCATCCCGCTTTTCCATCCCCACCACCGTTTCCCATCAGAAATAGCCGAGCACGAGTGCCCATAAAAAAATATCGTCGTAACTTCACTATGAATGTCGCCGCCAGACGCAAAAAAAGGGATGCAACACGAGGACTTCCCAGGAGGTCACCCATCCTAGTACTACTCTCGCCCAAGCACGCTTAACTTCGGAGTTCTGATGGGATCCGGTGCTTTAGTGCTGGTATGATCGCATCCGACATGTTATGCACTCATTTTCCTTTATGCTTGCCCCTCCCGCACCTTGTCTGCTCTATTTTGTACCATGCCCATCCCGCTTTTCCATCCCCACCACCGTTTCCCATCAGAAATAGCCGAGCACGAGTGCCCATAAAAAAATATCGTCGTAACTTCACTATGAATGTCGCCGCCAGATGCAAAAAAAAGGGATGCAACACGAGGACTTCCCAGGAGGTCACCCATCCTAGTACTACTCTCGCCCAAGCACGCTTAACTTCGGAGTTCTGATGGGATCCGGTGCTTTAGTGCTGGTATGATCGCATCCGACATGTTATGCACTCATTTTCCTTTATGCTTGCCCCTCCCGCACCTTGTCTGCTCTATTTTGTACCATGCCCATCCCGCTTTTCCATCCCCACCACCGTTTCCCATCAGAAATAGCCGAGCACGAGTGCCCATAAAAAAATATCGTCGTAACTTCACTATGAATGTCGCCGCCAGACGCAAAAAAAAGGGATGCAACACGAGGACTTCCCAGGAGGTCACCCATCCTAGTACTACTCTCGCCCAAGCACGCTTAACTTCGGAGTTCTGATGGGATCCGGTGCTTTAGTGCTGGTATGATCGCATCCGACATGTTATGCACTCATTTTCCTTTATGCTTGCCCCTCCCGCACCTTGTCTGCTCTATTTTGTACCATGCCCATCCCGCTTTTCCATCCCCACCACCGTTTCCCATCAGAAATAGCCGAGCACGAGTGCCCATAAAAAAATATCGTCGTAACTTCACTATGAATGTCGCCGCCAGACGCAAAAAAAAGGGATGCAACACGAGGACTTCCCAGGAGGTCACCCATCCTAGTACTACTCTCGCCCAAGCACGCTTAACTTCGGAGTTCTGATGGGATCCGGTGCTTTAGTGCTGGTATGATCGCATCCGACATGTTATGCACTCATTTTCCTTTATGCTTGCCCCTCCCGCACCTTGTCTGCTCTATTTTGTACCATGCCCATCCCGCTTTTCCATCCCCACCACCGTTTCCCATCAGAAATAGCCGAGCACGAGTGCCCATAAAAAAATATCGTCGTAACTTCACTATGAATGTCGCCGCCAGACGCAAAAAAAAGGGATGCAACACGAGGACTTCCCAGGAGGTCACCCATCCTAGTACTACTCTCGCCCAAGCACGCTTAACTTCGGAGTTCTGATGGGATCCGGTGCTTTAGTGCTGGTATGATCGCATCCGACATGTTATGCACTCATTTTCCTTTATGCTTGCCCCTCCCGCACCTTGTCTGCTCTATTTTGTACCATGCCCATCCCGCTTTTCCATCCCCACCACCGTTTCCCATCAGAAATAGCCGAGCACGAGTGCCCATAAAAAAATATCGTCGTAACTTCACTATGAATGTCGCCGCCAGACGCAAAAAAAAGGGATGCAACACGAGGACTTCCCAGGAGGTCACCCATCCTAGTACTACTCTCGCCCAAGCACGCTTAACTTCGGAGTTCTGATGGGATCCGGTGCTTTAGTGCTGGTATGATCGCATCCGACATGTTATGCACTCATTTTCCTTTATGCTTGCCCCTCCCGCACCTTGTCTGCTCTATTTTGTACCATGCCCATCCCGCTTTTCCATCCCCACCACCGTTTCCCATCAGAAATAGCCGAGCACGAGTGCCCATAAAAAAATATCGTCGTAACTTCACTATGAATGTCGCCGCCAGACGCAAAAAAAAGGGATGCAACACGAGGACTTCCCAGGAGGTCACCCATCCTAGTACTACTCTCGCCCAAGCACGCTTAACTTCGGAGTTCTGATGGGATCCGGTGCTTTAGTGCTGGTATGATCGCATCCGACATGTTATGCACTCATTTTCCTTTATGCTTGCCCCTCCCGCACCTTGTCTGCTCTATTTTGTACCATGCCCATCCCGCTTTTCCATCCCCACCACCGTTTCCCATCAGAAATAGCCGAGCACGAGTGCCCATAAAAAAATATCGTCGTAACTTCACTATGAATGTCGCCGCCAGACGCAAAAAAAAGGGATGCAACACGAGGACTTCCCAGGAGGTCACCCATCCTAGTACTACTCTCGCCCAAGCACGCTTAACTTCGGAGTTCTGATGGGATCCGGTGCTTTAGTGCTGGTATGATCGCATCCGACATGTTATGCACTCATTTTCCTTTATGCTTGCCCCTCCCGCACCTTGTCTGCTCTATTTTGTACCATGCCCATCCCGCTTTTCCATCCCCACCACCGTTTCCCATCAGAAATAGCCGAGCACGAGTGCCCATAAAAAAATATCGTCGTAACTTCACTATGAATGTCGCCGCCAGACGCAAAAAAAAGGGATGCAACACGAGGACTTCCCAGGAGGTCACCCATCCTAGTACTACTCTCGCCCAAGCACGCTTAACTTCGGAGTTCTGATGGGATCCGGTGCTTTAGTGCTGGTATGATCGCATCCGACATGTTATGCACTCATTTTCCTTTATGCTTGCCCCTCCCGCACCTTGTCTGCTCTATTTTGTACCATGCCCATCCCGCTTTTCCATCCCCACCACCGTTTCCCATCAGAAATAGCCGAGCACGAGTGCCCATAAAAAAATATCGTCGTAACTTCACTATGAATGTCGCCGCCAGACGCAAAAAAAAGGGATGCAACACGAGGACTTCCCAGGAGGTCACCCATCCTAGTACTACTCTCGCCCAAGCACGCTTAACTTCGGAGTTCTGATGGGATCCGGTGCTTTAGTGCTGGTATGATCGCATCCGACATGTTATGCACTCATTTTCCTTTATGCTTGCCCCTCCCGCACCTTGTCTGCTCTATTTTGTACCATGCCCATCCCGCTTTTCCATCCCCACCACCGTTTCCCATCAGAAATAGCCGAGCACGAGTGCCCATAAAAAAATATCGTCGTAACTTCACTATGAATGTCGCCGCCAGACGCAAAAAAAAGGGATGCAACACGAGGACTTCCCAGGAGGTCACCCATCCTAGTACTACTCTCGCCCAAGCACGCTTAACTTCGGAGTTCTGATGGGATCCGGTGCTTTAGTGCTGGTATGATCGCATCCGACATGTTATGCACTCATTTTCCTTTATGCTTGCCCCTCCCGCACCTTGTCTGCTCTATTTTGTACCATGCCCATCCCGCTTTTCCATCCCCACCACCGTTTCCCATCAGAAATAGCCGAGCACGAGTGCCCATAAAAAAATATCGTCGTAACTTCACTATGAATGTCGCCGCCAGACGCAAAAAAAAGGGATGCAACACGAGGACTTCCCAGGAGGTCACCCATCCTAGTACTACTCTCGCCCAAGCACGCTTAACTTCGGAGTTCTGATGGGATCCGGTGCTTTAGTGCTGGTATGATCGCATCCGACATGTTATGCACTCATTTTCCTTTATGCTTGCCCCTCCCGCACCTTGTCTGCTCTATTTTGTACCATGCCCATCCCGCTTTTCCATCCCCACCACCGTTTCCCATCAGAAATAGCCGAGCACGAGTGCCCATAAAAAAATATCGTCGTAACTTCACTATGAATGTCGCCGCCAGACGCAAAAAAAAGGGATGCAACACGAGGACTTCCCAGGAGGTCACCCATCCTAGTACTACTCTCGCCCAAGCACGCTTAACTTCGGAGTTCTGATGGGATCCGGTGCTTTAGTGCTGGTATGATCGCATCCGACATGTTATGCACTCATTTTCCTTTATGCTTGCCCCTCCCGCACCTTGTCTGCTCTATTTTGTACCATGCCCATCCCGCTTTTCCATCCCCACCACCGTTTCCCATCAGAAATAGCCGAGCACGAGTGCCCATAAAAAAATATCGTCGTAACTTCACTATGAATGTCGCCGCCAGACGCAAAAAAAAGGGATGCAACACGAGGACTTCCCAGGAGGTCACCCATCCTAGTACTACTCTCGCCCAAGCACGCTTAACTTCGGAGTTCTGATGGGATCCGGTGCTTTAGTGCTGGTATGATCGCATCCGACATGTTATGCACTCATTTTCCTTTATGCTTGCCCCTCCCGCACCTTGTCTGCTCTATTTTGTACCATGCCCATCCCGCTTTTCCATCCCCACCACCGTTTCCCATCAGAAATAGCCGAGCACGAGTGCCCATAAAAAAATATCGTCGTAACTTCACTATGAATGTCGCCGCCAGACGCAAAAAAAAGGGATGCAACACGAGGACTTCCCAGGAGGTCACCCATCCTAGTACTACTCTCGCCCAAGCACGCTTAACTTCGGAGTTCTGATGGGATCCGGTGCTTTAGTGCTGGTATGATCGCATCCGACATGTTATGCACTCATTTTCCTTTATGCTTGCCCCTCCCGCACCTTGTCTGCTCTATTTTGTACCATGCCCATCCCGCTTTTCCATCCCCACCACCGTTTCCCATCAGAAATAGCCGAGCACGAGTGCCCATAAAAAAATATCGTCGTAACTTCACTATGAATGTCGCCGCCAGACGCAAAAAAAAGGGATGCAACACGAGGACTTCCCAGGAGGTCACCCATCCTAGTACTACTCTCGCCCAAGCACGCTTAACTTCGGAGTTCTGATGGGATCCGGTGCTTTAGTGCTGGTATGATCGCATCCGACATGTTATGCACTCATTTTCCTTTATGCTTGCCCCTCCCGCACCTTGTCTGCTCTATTTTGTACCATGCCCATCCCGCTTTTCCATCCCCACCACCGTTTCCCATCAGAAATAGCCGAGCACGAGTGCCCATAAAAAAATATCGTCGTAACTTCACTATGAATGTCGCCGCCAGACGCAAAAAAAAGGGATGCAACACGAGGACTTCCCAGGAGGTCACCCATCCTAGTACTACTCTCGCCCAAGCACGCTTAACTTCGGAGTTCTGATGGGATCCGGTGCTTTAGTGCTGGTATGATCGCATCCGACATGTTATGCACTCATTTTCCTTTATGCTTGCCCCTCCCGCACCTTGTCTGCTCTATTTTGTACCATGCCCATCCCGCTTTTCCATCCCCACCACCGTTTCCCATCAGAAATAGCCGAGCACGAGTGCCCATAAAAAAATATCGTCGTAACTTCACTATGAATGTCGCCGCCAGACGCAAAAAAAAGGGATGCAACACGAGGACTTCCCAGGAGGTCACCCATCCTAGTACTACTCTCGCCCAAGCACGCTTAACTTCGGAGTTCTGATGGGATCCGGTGCTTTAGTGCTGGTATGATCGCATCCGACATGTTATGCACTCATTTTCCTTTATGCTTGCCCCTCCCGCACCTTGTCTGCTCTATTTTGTACCATGCCCATCCCGCTTTTCCATCCCCACCACCGTTTCCCATCAGAAATAGCCGAGCACGAGTGCCCATAAAAAAATATCGTCGTAACTTCACTATGAATGTCGCCGCCAGACGCAAAAAAAAGGGATGCAACACGAGGACTTCCCAGGAGGTCACCCATCCTAGTACTACTCTCGCCCAAGCACGCTTAACTTCGGAGTTCTGATGGGATCCGGTGCTTTAGTGCTGGTATGATCGCATCCGACATGTTATGCACTCATTTTCCTTTATGCTTGCCCCTCCCGCACCTTGTCTGCTCTATTTTGTACCATGCCCATCCCGCTTTTCCATCCCCACCACCGTTTCCCATCAGAAATAGCCGAGCACGAGTGCCCATAAAAAAATATCGTCGTAACTTCACTATGAATGTCGCCGCCAGACGCAAAAAAAAAGGGATGCAACACGAGGACTTCCCAGGAGGTCACCCATCCTAGTACTACTCTCGCCCAAGCACGCTTAACTTCGGAGTTCTGATGGGATCCGGTGCTTTAGTGCTGGTATGATCGCATCCGACATGTTATGCACTCATTTTCCTTTATGCTTGCCCCTCCCGCACCTTGTCTGCTCTATTTTGTACCATGCCCATCCCGCTTTTCCATCCCCACCACCGTTTCCCATCAGAAATAGCCGAGCACGAGTGCCCATAAAAAAATATCGTCGTAACTTCACTATGAATGTCGCCGCCAGACGCAAAAAAAAAGGGATGCAACACGAGGACTTCCCAGGAGGTCACCCATCCTAGTACTACTCTCGCCCAAGCACGCTTAACTTCGGAGTTCTGATGGGATCCGGTGCTTTAGTGCTGGTATGATCGCATCCGACATGTTATGCACTCATTTTCCTTTATGCTTGCCCCTCCCGCACCTTGTCTGCTCTATTTTGTACCATGCCCATCCCGCTTTTCCATCCCCACCACCGTTTCCCATCAGAAATAGCCGAGCACGAGTGCCCATAAAAAAATATCGTCGTAACTTCACTATGAATGTCGCCGCCAGACGCAAAAAAAAGGGATGCAACACGAGGACTTCCCAGGAGGTCACCCATCCTAGTACTACTCTCGCCCAAGCACGCTTAACTTCGGAGTTCTGATGGGATCCGGTGCTTTAGTGCTGGTATGATCGCATCCGACATGTTATGCACTCATTTTCCTTTATGCTTGCCCCTCCCGCACCTTGTCTGCTCTATTTTGTACCATGCCCATCCCGCTTTTCCATCCCCACCACCGTTTCCCATCAGAAATAGCCGAGCACGAGTGCCCATAAAAAAATATCGTCGTAACTTCACTATGAATGTCGCCGCCAGACGCAAAAAAAAGGGATGCAACACGAGGACTTCCCAGGAGGTCACCCATCCTAGTACTACTCTCGCCCAAGCACGCTTAACTTCGGAGTTCTGATGGGATCCGGTGCTTTAGTGCTGGTATGATCGCATCCGACATGTTATGCACTCATTTTCCTTTATGCTTGCCCCTCCCGCACCTTGTCTGCTCTATTTTGTACCATGCCCATCCCGCTTTTCCATCCCCACCACCGTTTCCCATCAGAAATAGCCGAGCACGAGTGCCCATAAAAAAATATCGTCGTAACTTCACTATGAATGTCGCCGCCAGACGCAAAAAAAAGGGATGCAACACGAGGACTTCCCAGGAGGTCACCCATCCTAGTACTACTCTCGCCCAAGCACGCTTAACTTCGGAGTTCTGATGGGATCCGGTGCTTTAGTGCTGGTATGATCGCATCCGACATGTTATGCACTCATTTTCCTTTATGCTTGCCCCTCCCGCACCTTGTCTGCTCTATTTTGTACCATGCCCATCCCGCTTTTCCATCCCCACCACCGTTTCCCATCAGAAATAGCCGAGCACGAGTGCCCATAAAAAAATATCGTCGTAACTTCACTATGAATGTCGCCGCCAGACGCAAAAAAAAGGGATGCAACACGAGGACTTCCCAGGAGGTCACCCATCCTAGTACTACTCTCGCCCAAGCACGCTTAACTTCGGAGTTCTGATGGGATCCGGTGCTTTAGTGCTGGTATGATCGCATCCGACATGTTATGCACTCATTTTCCTTTATGCTTGCCCCTCCCGCACCTTGTCTGCTCTATTTTGTACCATGCCCATCCCGCTTTTCCATCCCCACCACCGTTTCCCATCAGAAATAGCCGAGCACGAGTGCCCATAAAAAAATATCGTCGTAACTTCACTATGAATGTCGCCGCCAGACGCAAAAAAAAGGGATGCAACACGAGGACTTCCCAGGAGGTCACCCATCCTAGTACTACTCTCGCCCAAGCACGCTTAACTTCGGAGTTCTGATGGGATCCGGTGCTTTAGTGCTGGTATGATCGCATCCGACATGTTATGCACTCATTTTCCTTTATGCTTGCCCCTCCCGCACCTTGTCTGCTCTATTTTGTACCATGCCCATCCCGCTTTTCCATCCCCACCACCGTTTCCCATCAGAAATAGCCGAGCACGAGTGCCCATAAAAAAATATCGTCGTAACTTCACTATGAATGTCGCCGCCAGACGCAAAAAAAAGGGATGCAACACGAGGACTTCCCAGGAGGTCACCCATCCTAGTACTACTCTCGCCCAAGCACGCTTAACTTCGGAGTTCTGATGGGATCCGGTGCTTTAGTGCTGGTATGATCGCATCCGACATGTTATGCACTCATTTTCCTTTATGCTTGCCCCTCCCGCACCTTGTCTGCTCTATTTTGTACCATGCCCATCCCGCTTTTCCATCCCCACCACCGTTTCCCATCAGAAATAGCCGAGCACGAGTGCCCATAAAAAAATATCGTCGTAACTTCACTATGAATGTCGCCGCCAGACGCAAAAAAAAGGGATGCAACACGAGGACTTCCCAGGAGGTCACCCATCCTAGTACTACTCTCGCCCAAGCACGCTTAACTTCGGAGTTCTGATGGGATCCGGTGCTTTAGTGCTGGTATGATCGCATCCGACATGTTATGCACTCATTTTCCTTTATGCTTGCCCCTCCCGCACCTTGTCTGCTCTATTTTGTACCATGCCCATCCCGCTTTTCCATCCCCACCACCGTTTCCCATCAGAAATAGCCGAGCACGAGTGCCCATAAAAAAATATCGTCGTAACTTCACTATGAATGTCGCCGCCAGACGCAAAAAAAAGGGATGCAACACGAGGACTTCCCAGGAGGTCACCCATCCTAGTACTACTCTCGCCCAAGCACGCTTAACTTCGGAGTTCTGATGGGATCCGGTGCTTTAGTGCTGGTATGATCGCATCCGACATGTTATGCACTCATTTTCCTTTATGCTTGCCCCTCCCGCACCTTGTCTGCTCTATTTTGTACCATGCCCATCCCGCTTTTCCATCCCCACCACCGTTTCCCATCAGAAATAGCCGAGCACGAGTGCCCATAAAAAAATATCGTCGTAACTTCACTATGAATGTCGCCGCCAGACGCAAAAAAAAAGGGATGCAACACGAGGACTTCCCAGGAGGTCACCCATCCTAGTACTACTCTCGCCCAAGCACGCTTAACTTCGGAGTTCTGATGGGATCCGGTGCTTTAGTGCTGGTATGATCGCATCCGACATGTTATGCACTCATTTTCCTTTATGCTTGCCCCTCCCGCACCTTGTCTGCTCTATTTTGTACCATGCCCATCCCGCTTTTCCATCCCCACCACCGTTTCCCATCAGAAATAGCCGAGCACGAGTGCCCATAAAAAAATATCGTCGTAACTTCACTATGAATGTCGCCGCCAGACGCAAAAAAAAGGGATGCAACACGAGGACTTCCCAGGAGGTCACCCATCCTAGTACTACTCTCGCCCAAGCACGCTTAACTTCGGAGTTCTGATGGGATCCGGTGCTTTAGTGCTGGTATGATCGCATCCGACATGTTATGCACTCATTTTCCTTTATGCTTGCCCCTCCCGCACCTTGTCTGCTCTATTTTGTACCATGCCCATCCCGCTTTTCCATCCCCACCACCGTTTCCCATCAGAAATAGCCGAGCACGAGTGCCCATAAAAAAATATCGTCGTAACTTCACTATGAATGTCGCCGCCAGACGCAAAAAAAAGGGATGCAACACGAGGACTTCCCAGGAGGTCACCCATCCTAGTACTACTCTCGCCCAAGCACGCTTAACTTCGGAGTTCTGATGGGATCCGGTGCTTTAGTGCTGGTATGATCGCATCCGACATGTTATGCACTCATTTTCCTTTATGCTTGCCCCTCCCGCACCTTGTCTGCTCTATTTTGTACCATGCCCATCCCGCTTTTCCATCCCCACCACCGTTTCCCATCAGAAATAGCCGAGCACGAGTGCCCATAAAAAAATATCGTCGTAACTTCACTATGAATGTCGCCGCCAGACGCAAAAAAAAGGGATGCAACACGAGGACTTCCCAGGAGGTCACCCATCCTAGTACTACTCTCGCCCAAGCACGCTTAACTTCGGAGTTCTGATGGGATCCGGTGCTTTAGTGCTGGTATGATCGCATCCGACATGTTATGCACTCATTTTCCTTTATGCTTGCCCCTCCCGCACCTTGTCTGCTCTATTTTGTACCATGCCCATCCCGCTTTTCCATCCCCACCACCGTTTCCCATCAGAAATAGCCGAGCACGAGTGCCCATAAAAAAATATCGTCGTAACTTCACTATGAATGTCGCCGCCAGATGCAAAAAAAAAGGGATGCAACACGAGGACTTCCCAGGAGGTCACCCATCCTAGTACTACTCTCGCCCAAGCACGCTTAACTTCGGAGTTCTGATGGGATCCGGTGCTTTAGTGCTGGTATGATCGCATCCGACATGTTATGCACTCATTTTCCTTTATGCTTGCCCCTCCCGCACCTTGTCTGCTCTATTTTGTACCATGCCCATCCCGCTTTTCCATCCCCACCACCGTTTCCCATCAGAAATAGCCGAGCACGAGTGCCCATAAAAAAATATCGTCGTAACTTCACTATGAATGTCGCCGCCAGACGCAAAAAAAAGGGATGCAACACGAGGACTTCCCAGGAGGTCACCCATCCTAGTACTACTCTCGCCCAAGCACGCTTAACTTCGGAGTTCTGATGGGATCCGGTGCTTTAGTGCTGGTATGATCGCATCCGACATGTTATGCACTCATTTTCCTTTATGCTTGCCCCTCCCGCACCTTGTCTGCTCTATTTTGTACCATGCCCATCCCGCTTTTCCATCCCCACCACCGTTTCCCATCAGAAATAGCCGAGCACGAGTGCCCATAAAAAAATATCGTCGTAACTTCACTATGAATGTCGCCGCCAGACGCAAAAAAAGGGATGCAACACGAGGACTTCCCAGGAGGTCACCCATCCTAGTACTACTCTCGCCCAAGCACGCTTAACTTCGGAGTTCTGATGGGATCCGGTGCTTTAGTGCTGGTATGATCGCATCCGACATGTTATGCACTCATTTTCCTTTATGCTTGCCCCTCCCGCACCTTGTCTGCTCTATTTTGTACCATGCCCATCCCGCTTTTCCATCCCCACCACCGTTTCCCATCAGAAATAGCCGAGCACGAGTGCCCATAAAAAAATATCGTCGTAACTTCACTATGAATGTCGCCGCCAGATGCAAAAAAAAGGGATGCAACACGAGGACTTCCCAGGAGGTCACCCATCCTAGTACTACTCTCGCCCAAGCACGCTTAACTTCGGAGTTCTGATGGGATCCGGTGCTTTAGTGCTGGTATGATCGCATCCGACATGTTATGCACTCATTTTCCTTTATGCTTGCCCCTCCCGCACCTTGTCTGCTCTATTTTGTACCATGCCCATCCCGCTTTTCCATCCCCACCACCGTTTCCCATCAGAAATAGCCGAGCACGAGTGCCCATAAAAAAATATCGTCGTAACTTCACTATGAATGTCGCCGCCAGACGCAAAAAAAAGGGATGCAACACGAGGACTTCCCAGGAGGTCACCCATCCTAGTACTACTCTCGCCCAAGCACGCTTAACTTCGGAGTTCTGATGGGATCCGGTGCTTTAGTGCTGGTATGATCGCATCCGACATGTTATGCACTCATTTTCCTTTATGCTTGCCCCTCCCGCACCTTGTCTGCTCTATTTTGTACCATGCCCATCCCGCTTTTCCATCCCCACCACCGTTTCCCATCAGAAATAGCCGAGCACGAGTGCCCATAAAAAAATATCGTCGTAACTTCACTATGAATGTCGCCGCCAGAAAAAAAAAAAAGGGATGCAACACGAGGACTTCCCAGGAGGTCACCCATCCTAGTACTACTCTCGCCCAAGCACGCTTAACTTCGGAGTTCTGATGGGATCCGGTGCTTTAGTGCTGGTATGATCGCATCCGACATGTTATGCACTCATTTTCCTTTATGCTTGCCCCTCCCGCACCTTGTCTGCTCTATTTTGTACCATGCCCATCCCGCTTTTCCATCCCCACCACCGTTTCCCATCAGAAATAGCCGAGCACGAGTGCCCATAAAAAAATATCGTCGTAACTTCACTATGAATGTCGCCGCCAGACGCAAAAAAAAGGGATGCAACACGAGGACTTCCCAGGAGGTCACCCATCCTAGTACTACTCTCGCCCAAGCACGCTTAACTTCGGAGTTCTGATGGGATCCGGTGCTTTAGTGCTGGTATGATCGCATCCGACATGTTATGCACTCATTTTCCTTTATGCTTGCCCCTCCCGCACCTTGTCTGCTCTATTTTGTACCATGCCCATCCCGCTTTTCCATCCCCACCACCGTTTCCCATCAGAAATAGCCGAGCACGAGTGCCCATAAAAAAATATCGTCGTAACTTCACTATGAATGTCGCCGCCAGACGCAAAAAAAAGGGATGCAACACGAGGACTTCCCAGGAGGTCACCCATCCTAGTACTACTCTCGCCCAAGCACGCTTAACTTCGGAGTTCTGATGGGATCCGGTGCTTTAGTGCTGGTATGATCGCATCCGACATGTTATGCACTCATTTTCCTTTATGCTTGCCCCTCCCGCACCTTGTCTGCTCTATTTTGTACCATGCCCATCCCGCTTTTCCATCCCCACCACCGTTTCCCATCAGAAATAGCCGAGCACGAGTGCCCATAAAAAAATATCGTCGTAACTTCACTATGAATGTCGCCGCCAGACGCAAAAAAAAGGGATGCAACACGAGGACTTCCCAGGAGGTCACCCATCCTAGTACTACTCTCGCCCAAGCACGCTTAACTTCGGAGTTCTGATGGGATCCGGTGCTTTAGTGCTGGTATGATCGCATCCGACATGTTATGCACTCATTTTCCTTTATGCTTGCCCCTCCCGCACCTTGTCTGCTCTATTTTGTACCATGCCCATCCCGCTTTTCCATCCCCACCACCGTTTCCCATCAGAAATAGCCGAGCACGAGTGCCCATAAAAAAATATCGTCGTAACTTCACTATGAATGTCGCCGCCAGACGCAAAAAAAAGGGATGCAACACGAGGACTTCCCAGGAGGTCACCCATCCTAGTACTACTCTCGCCCAAGCACGCTTAACTTCGGAGTTCTGATGGGATCCGGTGCTTTAGTGCTGGTATGATCGCATCCGACATGTTATGCACTCATTTTCCTTTATGCTTGCCCCTCCCGCACCTTGTCTGCTCTATTTTGTACCATGCCCATCCCGCTTTTCCATCCCCACCACCGTTTCCCATCAGAAATAGCCGAGCACGAGTGCCCATAAAAAAATATCGTCGTAACTTCACTATGAATGTCGCCGCCAGACGCAAAAAAAAGGGATGCAACACGAGGACTTCCCAGGAGGTCACCCATCCTAGTACTACTCTCGCCCAAGCACGCTTAACTTCGGAGTTCTGATGGGATCCGGTGCTTTAGTGCTGGTATGATCGCATCCGACATGTTATGCACTCATTTTCCTTTATGCTTGCCCCTCCCGCACCTTGTCTGCTCTATTTTGTACCATGCCCATCCCGCTTTTCCATCCCCACCACCGTTTCCCATCAGAAATAGCCGAGCACGAGTGCCCATAAAAAAATATCGTCGTAACTTCACTATGAATGTCGCCGCCAGATGCAAAAAAAAGGGATGCAACACGAGGACTTCCCAGGAGGTCACCCATCCTAGTACTACTCTCGCCCAAGCACGCTTAACTTCGGAGTTCTGATGGGATCCGGTGCTTTAGTGCTGGTATGATCGCATCCGACATGTTATGCACTCATTTTCCTTTATGCTTGCCCCTCCCGCACCTTGTCTGCTCTATTTTGTACCATGCCCATCCCGCTTTTCCATCCCCACCACCGTTTCCCATCAGAAATAGCCGAGCACGAGTGCCCATAAAAAAATATCGTCGTAACTTCACTATGAATGTCGCCGCCAGACGCAAAAAAAAGGGATGCAACACGAGGACTTCCCAGGAGGTCACCCATCCTAGTACTACTCTCGCCCAAGCACGCTTAACTTCGGAGTTCTGATGGGATCCGGTGCTTTAGTGCTGGTATGATCGCATCCGACATGTTATGCACTCATTTTCCTTTATGCTTGCCCCTCCCGCACCTTGTCTGCTCTATTTTGTACCATGCCCATCCCGCTTTTCCATCCCCACCACCGTTTCCCATCAGAAATAGCCGAGCACGAGTGCCCATAAAAAAATATCGTCGTAACTTCACTATGAATGTCGCCGCCAGACGCAAAAAAAAGGGATGCAACACGAGGACTTCCCAGGAGGTCACCCATCCTAGTACTACTCTCGCCCAAGCACGCTTAACTTCGGAGTTCTGATGGGATCCGGTGCTTTAGTGCTGGTATGATCGCATCCGACATGTTATGCACTCATTTTCCTTTATGCTTGCCCCTCCCGCACCTTGTCTGCTCTATTTTGTACCATGCCCATCCCGCTTTTCCATCCCCACCACCGTTTCCCATCAGAAATAGCCGAGCACGAGTGCCCATAAAAAAATATCGTCGTAACTTCACTATGAATGTCGCCGCCAGACGCAAAAAAAAGGGATGCAACACGAGGACTTCCCAGGAGGTCACCCATCCTAGTACTACTCTCGCCCAAGCACGCTTAACTTCGGAGTTCTGATGGGATCCGGTGCTTTAGTGCTGGTATGATCGCATCCGACATGTTATGCACTCATTTTCCTTTATGCTTGCCCCTCCCGCACCTTGTCTGCTCTATTTTGTACCATGCCCATCCCGCTTTTCCATCCCCACCACCGTTTCCCATCAGAAATAGCCGAGCACGAGTGCCCATAAAAAAATATCGTCGTAACTTCACTATGAATGTCGCCGCCAGACGCAAAAAAAAGGGATGCAACACGAGGACTTCCCAGGAGGTCACCCATCCTAGTACTACTCTCGCCCAAGCACGCTTAACTTCGGAGTTCTGATGGGATCCGGTGCTTTAGTGCTGGTATGATCGCATCCGACATGTTATGCACTCATTTTCCTTTATGCTTGCCCCTCCCGCACCTTGTCTGCTCTATTTTGTACCATGCCCATCCCGCTTTTCCATCCCCACCACCGTTTCCCATCAGAAATAGCCGAGCACGAGTGCCCATAAAAAAATATCGTCGTAACTTCACTATGAATGTCGCCGCCAGACGCAAAAAAAAGGGATGCAACACGAGGACTTCCCAGGAGGTCACCCATCCTAGTACTACTCTCGCCCAAGCACGCTTAACTTCGGAGTTCTGATGGGATCCGGTGCTTTAGTGCTGGTATGATCGCATCCGACATGTTATGCACTCATTTTCCTTTATGCTTGCCCCTCCCGCACCTTGTCTGCTCTATTTTGTACCATGCCCATCCCGCTTTTCCATCCCCACCACCGTTTCCCATCAGAAATAGCCGAGCACGAGTGCCCATAAAAAAATATCGTCGTAACTTCACTATGAATGTCGCCGCCAGACGCAAAAAAAAGGGATGCAACACGAGGACTTCCCAGGAGGTCACCCATCCTAGTACTACTCTCGCCCAAGCACGCTTAACTTCGGAGTTCTGATGGGATCCGGTGCTTTAGTGCTGGTATGATCGCATCCGACATGTTATGCACTCATTTTCCTTTATGCTTGCCCCTCCCGCACCTTGTCTGCTCTATTTTGTACCATGCCCATCCCGCTTTTCCATCCCCACCACCGTTTCCCATCAGAAATAGCCGAGCACGAGTGCCCATAAAAAAATATCGTCGTAACTTCACTATGAATGTCGCCGCCAGACGCAAAAAAAAGGGATGCAACACGAGGACTTCCCAGGAGGTCACCCATCCTAGTACTACTCTCGCCCAAGCACGCTTAACTTCGGAGTTCTGATGGGATCCGGTGCTTTAGTGCTGGTATGATCGCATCCGACATGTTATGCACTCATTTTCCTTTATGCTTGCCCCTCCCGCACCTTGTCTGCTCTATTTTGTACCATGCCCATCCCGCTTTTCCATCCCCACCACCGTTTCCCATCAGAAATAGCCGAGCACGAGTGCCCATAAAAAAATATCGTCGTAACTTCACTATGAATGTCGCCGCCAGACGCAAAAAAAAGGGATGCAACACGAGGACTTCCCAGGAGGTCACCCATCCTAGTACTACTCTCGCCCAAGCACGCTTAACTTCGGAGTTCTGATGGGATCCGGTGCTTTAGTGCTGGTATGATCGCATCCGACATGTTATGCACTCATTTTCCTTTATGCTTGCCCCTCCCGCACCTTGTCTGCTCTATTTTGTACCATGCCCATCCCGCTTTTCCATCCCCACCACCGTTTCCCATCAGAAATAGCCGAGCACGAGTGCCCATAAAAAAATATCGTCGTAACTTCACTATGAATGTCGCCGCCAGACGCAAAAAAAAGGGATGCAACACGAGGACTTCCCAGGAGGTCACCCATCCTAGTACTACTCTCGCCCAAGCACGCTTAACTTCGGAGTTCTGATGGGATCCGGTGCTTTAGTGCTGGTATGATCGCATCCGACATGTTATGCACTCATTTTCCTTTATGCTTGCCCCTCCCGCACCTTGTCTGCTCTATTTTGTACCATGCCCATCCCGCTTTTCCATCCCCACCACCGTTTCCCATCAGAAATAGCCGAGCACGAGTGCCCATAAAAAAATATCGTCGTAACTTCACTATGAATGTCGCCGCCAGACGCAAAAAAAAGGGATGCAACACGAGGACTTCCCAGGAGGTCACCCATCCTAGTACTACTCTCGCCCAAGCACGCTTAACTTCGGAGTTCTGATGGGATCCGGTGCTTTAGTGCTGGTATGATCGCATCCGACATGTTATGCACTCATTTTCCTTTATGCTTGCCCCTCCCGCACCTTGTCTGCTCTATTTTGTACCATGCCCATCCCGCTTTTCCATCCCCACCACCGTTTCCCATCAGAAATAGCCGAGCACGAGTGCCCATAAAAAAATATCGTCGTAACTTCACTATGAATGTCGCCGCCAGACGCAAAAAAAAGGGATGCAACACGAGGACTTCCCAGGAGGTCACCCATCCTAGTACTACTCTCGCCCAAGCACGCTTAACTTCGGAGTTCTGATGGGATCCGGTGCTTTAGTGCTGGTATGATCGCATCCGACATGTTATGCACTCATTTTCCTTTATGCTTGCCCCTCCCGCACCTTGTCTGCTCTATTTTGTACCATGCCCATCCCGCTTTTCCATCCCCACCACCGTTTCCCATCAGAAATAGCCGAGCACGAGTGCCCATAAAAAAATATCGTCGTAACTTCACTATGAATGTCGCCGCCAGACGCAAAAAAAAGGGATGCAACACGAGGACTTCCCAGGAGGTCACCCATCCTAGTACTACTCTCGCCCAAGCACGCTTAACTTCGGAGTTCTGATGGGATCCGGTGCTTTAGTGCTGGTATGATCGCATCCGACATGTTATGCACTCATTTTCCTTTATGCTTGCCCCTCCCGCACCTTGTCTGCTCTATTTTGTACCATGCCCATCCCGCTTTTCCATCCCCACCACCGTTTCCCATCAGAAATAGCCGAGCACGAGTGCCCATAAAAAAATATCGTCGTAACTTCACTATGAATGTCGCCGCCAGACGCAAAAAAAAGGGATGCAACACGAGGACTTCCCAGGAGGTCACCCATCCTAGTACTACTCTCGCCCAAGCACGCTTAACTTCGGAGTTCTGATGGGATCCGGTGCTTTAGTGCTGGTATGATCGCATCCGACATGTTATGCACTCATTTTCCTTTATGCTTGCCCCTCCCGCACCTTGTCTGCTCTATTTTGTACCATGCCCATCCCGCTTTTCCATCCCCACCACCGTTTCCCATCAGAAATAGCCGAGCACGAGTGCCCATAAAAAAATATCGTCGTAACTTCACTATGAATGTCGCCGCCAGACGCAAAAAAAAGGGATGCAACACGAGGACTTCCCAGGAGGTCACCCATCCTAGTACTACTCTCGCCCAAGCACGCTTAACTTCGGAGTTCTGATGGGATCCGGTGCTTTAGTGCTGGTATGATCGCATCCGACATGTTATGCACTCATTTTCCTTTATGCTTGCCCCTCCCGCACCTTGTCTGCTCTATTTTGTACCATGCCCATCCCGCTTTTCCATCCCCACCACCGTTTCCCATCAGAAATAGCCGAGCACGAGTGCCCATAAAAAAATATCGTCGTAACTTCACTATGAATGTCGCCGCCAGACGCAAAAAAAAGGGATGCAACACGAGGACTTCCCAGGAGGTCACCCATCCTAGTACTACTCTCGCCCAAGCACGCTTAACTTCGGAGTTCTGATGGGATCCGGTGCTTTAGTGCTGGTATGATCGCATCCGACATGTTATGCACTCATTTTCCTTTATGCTTGCCCCTCCCGCACCTTGTCTGCTCTATTTTGTACCATGCCCATCCCGCTTTTCCATCCCCACCACCGTTTCCCATCAGAAATAGCCGAGCACGAGTGCCCATAAAAAAATATCGTCGTAACTTCACTATGAATGTCGCCGCCAGACGCAAAAAAAAGGGATGCAACACGAGGACTTCCCAGGAGGTCACCCATCCTAGTACTACTCTCGCCCAAGCACGCTTAACTTCGGAGTTCTGATGGGATCCGGTGCTTTAGTGCTGGTATGATCGCATCCGACATGTTATGCACTCATTTTCCTTTATGCTTGCCCCTCCCGCACCTTGTCTGCTCTATTTTGTACCATGCCCATCCCGCTTTTCCATCCCCACCACCGTTTCCCATCAGAAATAGCCGAGCACGAGTGCCCATAAAAAAATATCGTCGTAACTTCACTATGAATGTCGCCGCCAGACGCAAAAAAAAGGGATGCAACACGAGGACTTCCCAGGAGGTCACCCATCCTAGTACTACTCTCGCCCAAGCACGCTTAACTTCGGAGTTCTGATGGGATCCGGTGCTTTAGTGCTGGTATGATCGCATCCGACATGTTATGCACTCATTTTCCTTTATGCTTGCCCCTCCCGCACCTTGTCTGCTCTATTTTGTACCATGCCCATCCCGCTTTTCCATCCCCACCACCGTTTCCCATCAGAAATAGCCGAGCACGAGTGCCCATAAAAAAATATCGTCGTAACTTCACTATGAATGTCGCCGCCAGATGCAAAAAAAGGGATGCAACACGAGGACTTCCCAGGAGGTCACCCATCCTAGTACTACTCTCGCCCAAGCACGCTTAACTTCGGAGTTCTGATGGGATCCGGTGCTTTAGTGCTGGTATGATCGCATCCGACATGTTATGCACTCATTTTCCTTTATGCTTGCCCCTCCCGCACCTTGTCTGCTCTATTTTGTACCATGCCCATCCCGCTTTTCCATCCCCACCACCGTTTCCCATCAGAAATAGCCGAGCACGAGTGCCCATAAAAAAATATCGTCGTAACTTCACTATGAATGTCGCCGCCAGACGCAAAAAAAAAAGGGATGCAACACGAGGACTTCCCAGGAGGTCACCCATCCTAGTACTACTCTCGCCCAAGCACGCTTAACTTCGGAGTTCTGATGGGATCCGGTGCTTTAGTGCTGGTATGATCGCATCCGACATGTTATGCACTCATTTTCCTTTATGCTTGCCCCTCCCGCACCTTGTCTGCTCTATTTTGTACCATGCCCATCCCGCTTTTCCATCCCCACCACCGTTTCCCATCAGAAATAGCCGAGCACGAGTGCCCATAAAAAAATATCGTCGTAACTTCACTATGAATGTCGCCGCCAGACGCAAAAAAAAGGGATGCAACACGAGGACTTCCCAGGAGGTCACCCATCCTAGTACTACTCTCGCCCAAGCACGCTTAACTTCGGAGTTCTGATGGGATCCGGTGCTTTAGTGCTGGTATGATCGCATCCGACATGTTATGCACTCATTTTCCTTTATGCTTGCCCCTCCCGCACCTTGTCTGCTCTATTTTGTACCATGCCCATCCCGCTTTTCCATCCCCACCACCGTTTCCCATCAGAAATAGCCGAGCACGAGTGCCCATAAAAAAATATCGTCGTAACTTCACTATGAATGTCGCCGCCAGACGCAAAAAAAAGGGATGCAACACGAGGACTTCCCAGGAGGTCACCCATCCTAGTACTACTCTCGCCCAAGCACGCTTAACTTCGGAGTTCTGATGGGATCCGGTGCTTTAGTGCTGGTATGATCGCATCCGACATGTTATGCACTCATTTTCCTTTATGCTTGCCCCTCCCGCACCTTGTCTGCTCTATTTTGTACCATGCCCATCCCGCTTTTCCATCCCCACCACCGTTTCCCATCAGAAATAGCCGAGCACGAGTGCCCATAAAAAAATATCGTCGTAACTTCACTATGAATGTCGCCGCCAGACGCAAAAAAAAGGGATGCAACACGAGGACTTCCCAGGAGGTCACCCATCCTAGTACTACTCTCGCCCAAGCACGCTTAACTTCGGAGTTCTGATGGGATCCGGTGCTTTAGTGCTGGTATGATCGCATCCGACATGTTATGCACTCATTTTCCTTTATGCTTGCCCCTCCCGCACCTTGTCTGCTCTATTTTGTACCATGCCCATCCCGCTTTTCCATCCCCACCACCGTTTCCCATCAGAAATAGCCGAGCACGAGTGCCCATAAAAAAATATCGTCGTAACTTCACTATGAATGTCGCCGCCAGATGCAAAAAAAGGGATGCAACACGAGGACTTCCCAGGAGGTCACCCATCCTAGTACTACTCTCGCCCAAGCACGCTTAACTTCGGAGTTCTGATGGGATCCGGTGCTTTAGTGCTGGTATGATCGCATCCGACATGTTATGCACTCATTTTCCTTTATGCTTGCCCCTCCCGCACCTTGTCTGCTCTATTTTGTACCATGCCCATCCCGCTTTTCCATCCCCACCACCGTTTCCCATCAGAAATAGCCGAGCACGAGTGCCCATAAAAAAATATCGTCGTAACTTCACTATGAATGTCGCCGCCAGACGCAAAAAAAAGGGATGCAACACGAGGACTTCCCAGGAGGTCACCCATCCTAGTACTACTCTCGCCCAAGCACGCTTAACTTCGGAGTTCTGATGGGATCCGGTGCTTTAGTGCTGGTATGATCGCATCCGACATGTTATGCACTCATTTTCCTTTATGCTTGCCCCTCCCGCACCTTGTCTGCTCTATTTTGTACCATGCCCATCCCGCTTTTCCATCCCCACCACCGTTTCCCATCAGAAATAGCCGAGCACGAGTGCCCATAAAAAAATATCGTCGTAACTTCACTATGAATGTCGCCGCCAGACGCAAAAAAAAAGGGATGCAACACGAGGACTTCCCAGGAGGTCACCCATCCTAGTACTACTCTCGCCCAAGCACGCTTAACTTCGGAGTTCTGATGGGATCCGGTGCTTTAGTGCTGGTATGATCGCATCCGACATGTTATGCACTCATTTTCCTTTATGCTTGCCCCTCCCGCACCTTGTCTGCTCTATTTTGTACCATGCCCATCCCGCTTTTCCATCCCCACCACCGTTTCCCATCAGAAATAGCCGAGCACGAGTGCCCATAAAAAAATATCGTCGTAACTTCACTATGAATGTCGCCGCCAGACGCAAAAAAAAGGGATGCAACACGAGGACTTCCCAGGAGGTCACCCATCCTAGTACTACTCTCGCCCAAGCACGCTTAACTTCGGAGTTCTGATGGGATCCGGTGCTTTAGTGCTGGTATGATCGCATCCGACATGTTATGCACTCATTTTCCTTTATGCTTGCCCCTCCCGCACCTTGTCTGCTCTATTTTGTACCATGCCCATCCCGCTTTTCCATCCCCACCACCGTTTCCCATCAGAAATAGCCGAGCACGAGTGCCCATAAAAAAATATCGTCGTAACTTCACTATGAATGTCGCCGCCAGACGCAAAAAAAAGGGATGCAACACGAGGACTTCCCAGGAGGTCACCCATCCTAGTACTACTCTCGCCCAAGCACGCTTAACTTCGGAGTTCTGATGGGATCCGGTGCTTTAGTGCTGGTATGATCGCATCCGACATGTTATGCACTCATTTTCCTTTATGCTTGCCCCTCCCGCACCTTGTCTGCTCTATTTTGTACCATGCCCATCCCGCTTTTCCATCCCCACCACCGTTTCCCATCAGAAATAGCCGAGCACGAGTGCCCATAAAAAAATATCGTCGTAACTTCACTATGAATGTCGCCGCCAGACGCAAAAAAAAGGGATGCAACACGAGGACTTCCCAGGAGGTCACCCATCCTAGTACTACTCTCGCCCAAGCACGCTTAACTTCGGAGTTCTGATGGGATCCGGTGCTTTAGTGCTGGTATGATCGCATCCGACATGTTATGCACTCATTTTCCTTTATGCTTGCCCCTCCCGCACCTTGTCTGCTCTATTTTGTACCATGCCCATCCCGCTTTTCCATCCCCACCACCGTTTCCCATCAGAAATAGCCGAGCACGAGTGCCCATAAAAAAATATCGTCGTAACTTCACTATGAATGTCGCCGCCAGACGCAAAAAAAAGGGATGCAACACGAGGACTTCCCAGGAGGTCACCCATCCTAGTACTACTCTCGCCCAAGCACGCTTAACTTCGGAGTTCTGATGGGATCCGGTGCTTTAGTGCTGGTATGATCGCATCCGACATGTTATGCACTCATTTTCCTTTATGCTTGCCCCTCCCGCACCTTGTCTGCTCTATTTTGTACCATGCCCATCCCGCTTTTCCATCCCCACCACCGTTTCCCATCAGAAATAGCCGAGCACGAGTGCCCATAAAAAAATATCGTCGTAACTTCACTATGAATGTCGCCGCCAGACGCAAAAAAAAGGGATGCAACACGAGGACTTCCCAGGAGGTCACCCATCCTAGTACTACTCTCGCCCAAGCACGCTTAACTTCGGAGTTCTGATGGGATCCGGTGCTTTAGTGCTGGTATGATCGCATCCGACATGTTATGCACTCATTTTCCTTTATGCTTGCCCCTCCCGCACCTTGTCTGCTCTATTTTGTACCATGCCCATCCCGCTTTTCCATCCCCACCACCGTTTCCCATCAGAAATAGCCGAGCACGAGTGCCCATAAAAAAATATCGTCGTAACTTCACTATGAATGTCGCCGCCAGACGCAAAAAAAAGGGATGCAACACGAGGACTTCCCAGGAGGTCACCCATCCTAGTACTACTCTCGCCCAAGCACGCTTAACTTCGGAGTTCTGATGGGATCCGGTGCTTTAGTGCTGGTATGATCGCATCCGACATGTTATGCACTCATTTTCCTTTATGCTTGCCCCTCCCGCACCTTGTCTGCTCTATTTTGTACCATGCCCATCCCGCTTTTCCATCCCCACCACCGTTTCCCATCAGAAATAGCCGAGCACGAGTGCCCATAAAAAAATATCGTCGTAACTTCACTATGAATGTCGCCGCCAGACGCAAAAAAAAGGGATGCAACACGAGGACTTCCCAGGAGGTCACCCATCCTAGTACTACTCTCGCCCAAGCACGCTTAACTTCGGAGTTCTGATGGGATCCGGTGCTTTAGTGCTGGTATGATCGCATCCGACATGTTATGCACTCATTTTCCTTTATGCTTGCCCCTCCCGCACCTTGTCTGCTCTATTTTGTACCATGCCCATCCCGCTTTTCCATCCCCACCACCGTTTCCCATCAGAAATAGCCGAGCACGAGTGCCCATAAAAAAATATCGTCGTAACTTCACTATGAATGTCGCCGCCAGACGCAAAAAAAAAGGGATGCAACACGAGGACTTCCCAGGAGGTCACCCATCCTAGTACTACTCTCGCCCAAGCACGCTTAACTTCGGAGTTCTGATGGGATCCGGTGCTTTAGTGCTGGTATGATCGCATCCGACATGTTATGCACTCATTTTCCTTTATGCTTGCCCCTCCCGCACCTTGTCTGCTCTATTTTGTACCATGCCCATCCCGCTTTTCCATCCCCACCACCGTTTCCCATCAGAAATAGCCGAGCACGAGTGCCCATAAAAAAATATCGTCGTAACTTCACTATGAATGTCGCCGCCAGACGCAAAAAAAAGGGATGCAACACGAGGACTTCCCAGGAGGTCACCCATCCTAGTACTACTCTCGCCCAAGCACGCTTAACTTCGGAGTTCTGATGGGATCCGGTGCTTTAGTGCTGGTATGATCGCATCCGACATGTTATGCACTCATTTTCCTTTATGCTTGCCCCTCCCGCACCTTGTCTGCTCTATTTTGTACCATGCCCATCCCGCTTTTCCATCCCCACCACCGTTTCCCATCAGAAATAGCCGAGCACGAGTGCCCATAAAAAAATATCGTCGTAACTTCACTATGAATGTCGCCGCCAGACGCAAAAAAAAGGGATGCAACACGAGGACTTCCCAGGAGGTCACCCATCCTAGTACTACTCTCGCCCAAGCACGCTTAACTTCGGAGTTCTGATGGGATCCGGTGCTTTAGTGCTGGTATGATCGCATCCGACATGTTATGCACTCATTTTCCTTTATGCTTGCCCCTCCCGCACCTTGTCTGCTCTATTTTGTACCATGCCCATCCCGCTTTTCCATCCCCACCACCGTTTCCCATCAGAAATAGCCGAGCACGAGTGCCCATAAAAAAATATCGTCGTAACTTCACTATGAATGTCGCCGCCAGACGCAAAAAAAAGGGATGCAACACGAGGACTTCCCAGGAGGTCACCCATCCTAGTACTACTCTCGCCCAAGCACGCTTAACTTCGGAGTTCTGATGGGATCCGGTGCTTTAGTGCTGGTATGATCGCATCCGACATGTTATGCACTCATTTTCCTTTATGCTTGCCCCTCCCGCACCTTGTCTGCTCTATTTTGTACCATGCCCATCCCGCTTTTCCATCCCCACCACCGTTTCCCATCAGAAATAGCCGAGCACGAGTGCCCATAAAAAAATATCGTCGTAACTTCACTATGAATGTCGCCGCCAGACGCAAAAAAAAGGGATGCAACACGAGGACTTCCCAGGAGGTCACCCATCCTAGTACTACTCTCGCCCAAGCACGCTTAACTTCGGAGTTCTGATGGGATCCGGTGCTTTAGTGCTGGTATGATCGCATCCGACATGTTATGCACTCATTTTCCTTTATGCTTGCCCCTCCCGCACCTTGTCTGCTCTATTTTGTACCATGCCCATCCCGCTTTTCCATCCCCACCACCGTTTCCCATCAGAAATAGCCGAGCACGAGTGCCCATAAAAAAATATCGTCGTAACTTCACTATGAATGTCGCCGCCAGACGCAAAAAAAAGGGATGCAACACGAGGACTTCCCAGGAGGTCACCCATCCTAGTACTACTCTCGCCCAAGCACGCTTAACTTCGGAGTTCTGATGGGATCCGGTGCTTTAGTGCTGGTATGATCGCATCCGACATGTTATGCACTCATTTTCCTTTATGCTTGCCCCTCCCGCACCTTGTCTGCTCTATTTTGTACCATGCCCATCCCGCTTTTCCATCCCCACCACCGTTTCCCATCAGAAATAGCCGAGCACGAGTGCCCATAAAAAAATATCGTCGTAACTTCACTATGAATGTCGCCGCCAGATGCAAAAAAAAGGGATGCAACACGAGGACTTCCCAGGAGGTCACCCATCCTAGTACTACTCTCGCCCAAGCACGCTTAACTTCGGAGTTCTGATGGGATCCGGTGCTTTAGTGCTGGTATGATCGCATCCGACATGTTATGCACTCATTTTCCTTTATGCTTGCCCCTCCCGCACCTTGTCTGCTCTATTTTGTACCATGCCCATCCCGCTTTTCCATCCCCACCACCGTTTCCCATCAGAAATAGCCGAGCACGAGTGCCCATAAAAAAATATCGTCGTAACTTCACTATGAATGTCGCCGCCAGACGCAAAAAAAAGGGATGCAACACGAGGACTTCCCAGGAGGTCACCCATCCTAGTACTACTCTCGCCCAAGCACGCTTAACTTCGGAGTTCTGATGGGATCCGGTGCTTTAGTGCTGGTATGATCGCATCCGACATGTTATGCACTCATTTTCCTTTATGCTTGCCCCTCCCGCACCTTGTCTGCTCTATTTTGTACCATGCCCATCCCGCTTTTCCATCCCCACCACCGTTTCCCATCAGAAATAGCCGAGCACGAGTGCCCATAAAAAAATATCGTCGTAACTTCACTATGAATGTCGCCGCCAGACGCAAAAAAAAGGGATGCAACACGAGGACTTCCCAGGAGGTCACCCATCCTAGTACTACTCTCGCCCAAGCACGCTTAACTTCGGAGTTCTGATGGGATCCGGTGCTTTAGTGCTGGTATGATCGCATCCGACATGTTATGCACTCATTTTCCTTTATGCTTGCCCCTCCCGCACCTTGTCTGCTCTATTTTGTACCATGCCCATCCCGCTTTTCCATCCCCACCACCGTTTCCCATCAGAAATAGCCGAGCACGAGTGCCCATAAAAAAATATCGTCGTAACTTCACTATGAATGTCGCCGCCAGACGCAAAAAAAAGGGATGCAACACGAGGACTTCCCAGGAGGTCACCCATCCTAGTACTACTCTCGCCCAAGCACGCTTAACTTCGGAGTTCTGATGGGATCCGGTGCTTTAGTGCTGGTATGATCGCATCCGACATGTTATGCACTCATTTTCCTTTATGCTTGCCCCTCCCGCACCTTGTCTGCTCTATTTTGTACCATGCCCATCCCGCTTTTCCATCCCCACCACCGTTTCCCATCAGAAATAGCCGAGCACGAGTGCCCATAAAAAAATATCGTCGTAACTTCACTATGAATGTCGCCGCCAGACGCAAAAAAAAGGGATGCAACACGAGGACTTCCCAGGAGGTCACCCATCCTAGTACTACTCTCGCCCAAGCACGCTTAACTTCGGAGTTCTGATGGGATCCGGTGCTTTAGTGCTGGTATGATCGCATCCGACATGTTATGCACTCATTTTCCTTTATGCTTGCCCCTCCCGCACCTTGTCTGCTCTATTTTGTACCATGCCCATCCCGCTTTTCCATCCCCACCACCGTTTCCCATCAGAAATAGCCGAGCACGAGTGCCCATAAAAAAATATCGTCGTAACTTCACTATGAATGTCGCCGCCAGACGCAAAAAAAAGGGATGCAACACGAGGACTTCCCAGGAGGTCACCCATCCTAGTACTACTCTCGCCCAAGCACGCTTAACTTCGGAGTTCTGATGGGATCCGGTGCTTTAGTGCTGGTATGATCGCATCCGACATGTTATGCACTCATTTTCCTTTATGCTTGCCCCTCCCGCACCTTGTCTGCTCTATTTTTCCCCAGCTCCTTAGTTTTCCTCAGTTTTACCCAAACTTTTGTCTGAAACCATCACACGTGATGTAACGGCCGGTTGCCCGACGGTTGACCGTTATCTTCTGACTAGTGGGGCCACGTAGAGCCCGCAAAGACACGTCAGACCATCCATCTTTGTTTGACCGTAAGCATCGCTGTATCCCTGACCAAAACGCGAACGAGTGGGGCTTCGGTATATCGAATGACAAGTGGGGCCATGACGCTGATACAAGGGGCAATACACGGGTAGGATTAGATTTTTAAATGGAGCTCTACAGCGATGGCACGGAGGAGGTGGCATGCGGGGTGCCGAGATGAGATCGACGTCCACAATGAACTGCATGAGGCGAGACCAGACGCATTAGATAGATATGAACTAGACGCGTTTAACCATGCAAAGAAGAGAAGAAATGGTCGACGACATCGAAGACTACGTCAAAACTTTGACTGACCGTGTCGGACACGAACACGAGCAATGTAGAGAAAACTAGTGTCTCTCCTTTCTGGCGTGTATAGGTGGGTGCTAGGAGAGTGTGGTGGCGAAGGGAAAGACCTCGCGGCGGTCTGTGGCGTCCAGCATAGCGGGTCGGCGTGGCCGTGCCCACAGCGGCGTGCATGCATGTTCGGCATTGGCATCAGCATGTACGTTCGGCATTGGCCTCGGCGGTATCTCTGGTGTGTCAGTGATCGAATGAGGGGACGGGATTGAGGGTGCATCCCGACGTTGACCTAGCAGTGGCGGCGAGCATAGCCGTTCTGACCATGCCGATATCGGCATCGGCATCGTTTGGAGGCTGTGGTGCTCGAATCAAGTTGGGATTTGTTTCTCGTAGGCCAAAATGAATTTGAAACAAGTTTCATGTTGAAGGTTAGGTAACGAAAGTTTGTAACTATCCCAAAATTATACTAGCGCCATGGTGAGGTTCTTTTTGATAGAGCTATACGGTTGGGCAAACTTTTTTGACACTTTTTAGATAGGGTTCCTTGTTGTTACACGTATGGCATCATGTATGGAAAATTTGTGGTCATTTGGAGATGTTCGAAAAAATCACTTTGCTTAAGCGCATGCCGTTTCGTCTCGCTGAAACCAGCTTTTCTAACAAGGTGATTTTTTCTACCTTCTCTAAATAACCTCAAATTTCATACAGCTGATCTTCTATACATAGATAGATAGATTGTTTCGTTTTTACATTTTTCGAACTTTTTATTTCCCTTTATAATACCCAATTGATTTTCAGGTCAAAACCTCGAAAAACAGCATCATGTATGGCATCATTTCACCCTAAATTTCAAATTTTCTGAAACTTTCCCTTTTAGATATTCCTTGTTGTTATAGGTATGCCATCATGTATGCCAAACTTGGTTAGGTCTCACTGAAACCAGCTTTTGTAACAAATTAGGTGATGGTTTATCATTTTTTTTTGCGTGAAAAGTAATGGCAACAACAAATCGGTGATGGTTTATCATTTTTTTTGCGTGAAAAGTAATGGCTACAACAAATTGTTGATGGTTTATCATTTTTTTGCGTGAAAAGTAATGGCAACAACAAATCGGTGATGGTTTATCATTTTTTTTGCGTGAAAAGTAATGGCTACAACAAATTGTTGATGGTTTATCATTTTTTGCGTGAAAAGTAATGGCAACAACAAATCGGTGATGGTTTATCATTTTTTTTGCGTGAAAAGTAATGGCTACAACAAATTGTTGATGGTTTATCATTTTTTTGCGTGAAAAGTAATGGCAACAACAAATCGGTGATGGTTTATCATTTTTTTTGCGTGAAAAGTAATGGCTACAACAAATTGTTGATGGTTTATCATTTTTTTGCGTGAAAAGTAATGGCAACAACAAATCGGTGATGGTTTATCATTTTTTTTGCGTGAAAAGTAATGGCTACAACAAATTGTTGATGGTTTATCATTTTTTTGCGTGAAAAGTAACGCCTAAAATAGTTTATAATTTTTAGCGCGTGAAAAATAATACAGAAAACCGCCCTTCAGCATACTTAGAGGGTGGAAGCTAATTAACCGCCAACAGAGAGAGAGAGGGGTTATCCTGCCCGTTCCCTATATCATACGATCAACGGTCGGCGGGCACGATCCGCGTGACATGGGCTAGACCAATCAGGGCGATGATGCACGTCTGCGAGAATTTGTGAAGAGAGAGGGCAAAACTGAGTACTATCAAGAAACCAAGGGCACCTGAGTAGTAAACAGACTAAGGGATTCAAATTTGAGATTTGAAAAATGGAAAATGTGTGTTTTGTACAATGAAACCCATCTTGGCCTACCTCAAACTATTTGCAATACCAATATACATCAGTGTGAGAATTGTGGCCTCATTTAGACAAAGTATGATTTGGGGGAAGCTGTTTTGGGAAGGGCTTGTTGTGGAAAACCATGCACCTTCATAGCTACTAGGTGATTTGAGAAGTGGCAATTTGTGGTAAAACTTGATTTATCTATGATTTATCTATGATTTGAGAAGTGGCAATTTGTGGTAAAGACTCCATGAGTAAGTGCCACTCTTTTTAGGATTTTTTTGCACATTAAATGACTCATTTAACTAGTTAATCCCATTTGTTGACTCTCTGTTGACCAGCCACTTGAGGGTAAAACTGAGTATATTGCACTAGCCAGTATTAGCACTCGAGGGGAAAATTGAGCACACAAAAAATGCTAGTATAAGACTCGAGGGTATACCTGAGTATATCTAAATTTCCAGGGTTAGACTCGAGGACACGTGCAATTGTTGACGCGTAGACGCGGGTCGCGGTGGAGAAGTCGAGACGTGCAATCGTGGACGCGTGTCGCGTTGCAGAAGTCCAAGACGTGCAGACGTGCACCTGTGCACGCGTAGGACGCGGGTCGCATTAACCACCCCTCGCCTTTATAGACGCCTCCTCGCACTCTCTCTGTCACTCTCACTCGCTCACGCATCGCCAACTCTCTCACGTCCCATCATCTTCTCCAAAGCAAAAAACCCTCTCCCTCTCCCTCTTCCTCTTCCTCCGCCGTAGAGATGGACAAGGAGAATGCCAATCCCATCGTCGAGGTGGGCTCAAAGCGCGACGCCTCCATCTTCGGCGCCGTCCCCTATACGGACGACGACGCCTCCGCCCCGCCGCCGCCGCCGTGCATCGGACGCTGCTGCCGCCGGTGGCAGTCAGATCCCGGCGGGATGGGTCGACCCCTACGACCCCGTGCCGTACGTCCCGCCCCCGAACCCCTACGAC
The DNA here is from genome assembly GCA_030979885.1 of Lolium multiflorum. Taxonomy (NCBI): domain Eukaryota; kingdom Viridiplantae; phylum Streptophyta; class Magnoliopsida; order Poales; family Poaceae; genus Lolium; species Lolium multiflorum. The sequence goes on from JAUUTY010000750.1 coordinate 79,993, forward strand.
ACCTCCCTGGAGGACCCATGGAACGAGGTAACTACGGTTTGCTTCCTTTTTTGTTCCCCATTCCTTTTTGAACCCTATTTTTGCTGGTGTAGATGGATCTGTAGATGGATGAGTATTGGGCTAATATTTGCGCCGATTTTATTCCATTTTGTTTTGATCACTTCTTGATTTCGTTTAAGATTTGGGGTTCGGCTGTTCGGTTAATTTATGCAAGTAATATTGGATCTCAATCAGTTAATTTATGCAAGTAATCATGGGATCTCAATCAGTTATTTTATGCACTAATCAAAAGATATCAACCGTTTAATTTTGCAAATAATCTCGAATGTGTTCAAGTTTAGATCTAGTTCAGATCTAGAATCTGTTTCTTTGCCTATGATGAATGGTTGGGCACAAATTTTTACAGGGAGGGTTCAGCGAACCATTGCTGTGTACAAATCTGTTGTGCATGAGCTTTAGTTCGCTAACACCTTCCCTGTAGATATATAATCATGTCCACTCTAACTGAGGCTGACTCTGTTTTTCTTAACTTTGTTATCATGTACGTTAGTCATCGTTGCAACTCATTCACTAGTTTCTGTTTGATATGGATCAGATGTCTGGCAGCGACGTCGGCAGCGACGAAGAGGAGGAGGACGTCAAGACTCGCCAGGTCCTGCGGAGGCTGCAGGTCGGCCAGTACATCTCCTACTTCGCCAAGGAGGTGTACAGGTGCCCCTTCTGCACCAGGAGACTCGGCGCCACGGACTTCAACTGCCTCGTCACGCATGCTGAGAACATCAGCAACACCTTCCCCAACGTCGGCACGACGGTGAACGTCCACTCCTTCCGCGCCAAGCACAGGGCGCTCGGCATGCACCTCCGCAGCTTGCAGCGGGTGGAGATCTCCGCCGGCCGCATGCCTCCGCTCAAGCCCAAGGCTCCCAAGGGGAGCAACAAGTGGAGGCAGAGCCAGATGGGGTAGGCGGAGTCCCTGGACGTGTGCTGCTGCTGCTGCCTCCTAGTTTGTTGTTGGGATCCCTTTGTTGTTAGCTAGGGATCCCTTGTTGTTATGTTAGTATGATGGTGCTGTGAAGAACCTGTTACTATGTTGGCTGCTGTGTATGCAGCCTATTATCTATCCATATTATCTAGGGATTATCTATCCCTAGTCTACTATATTTTGTTGGCCGTACTTAGTTTTCTTGATTTACTATGACTGTGAATTTATCGTACATTATCCTGGAGATTTGCTTCTAGATTTAACTACATACATATGGACCAGAGGGAGTACTAGATTTGCTGCCATATTGGGCAAACAACGAGGGCCAAAAGGCACAAATAATTGAAGAAAGTCAGAAATGCAAGCTTCTCTAGATTTTATACTAATTTGGTGAAAAGGACAGAGAGAAAGAGGGGAAAAAGGTGCACTTAATAATGCCAATTTGGGGCCGAGAGAGACAGAACCCAGCTCCTGCTCACGTGCAACCAAACGCTTCTCGTCCTGTCCCACGCGGTCCCTTTCTACCAGCCCCACGCGACGCGGGCCCACACGACGCGGCCCCACACGTGACAGAACGGTCAACTAAACGGGAATCCTGCCGTCTGAGTTGCTTCTGCGGGTTTCAGACAAACGTTTCGGGGTTCTGATGGGATCCGGTGCTTTAGTGCTGGTATGATCGCATCCGACATGTTATGCACTCATTTTCCTTTATGCTTGCCCCTCCCGCACCTTGTCTGCTCTATTTTGTACCATGCCCATCCCGCTTTTCCATCCCCACCACCGTTTCCCATCAGAAATAGCCGAGCACGAGTGCCCATAAAAAAATATCGTCGTAACTTCACTATGAATGTCGCCGCCAGACGCAAAAAAAAGGGATGCAACACGAGGACTTCCCAGGAGGTCACCCATCCTAGTACTACTCTCGCCCAAGCACGCTTAACTTCGGAGTTCTGATGGGATCCGGTGCTTTAGTGCTGGTATGATCGCATCCGACATGTTATGCACTCATTTTCCTTTATGCTTGCCCCTCCCGCACCTTGTCTGCTCTATTTTGTACCATGCCCATCCCGCTTTTCCATCCCCACCACCGTTTCCCATCAGAAATAGCCGAGCACGAGTGCCCATAAAAAAATATCGTCGTAACTTCACTATGAATGTCGCCGCCAGATGCAAAAAAAAGGGATGCAACACGAGGACTTCCCAGGAGGTCACCCATCCTAGTACTACTCTCGCCCAAGCACGCTTAACTTCGGAGTTCTGATGGGATCCGGTGCTTTAGTGCTGGTATGATCGCATCCGACATGTTATGCACTCATTTTCCTTTATGCTTGCCCCTCCCGCACCTTGTCTGCTCTATTTTGTACCATGCCCATCCCGCTTTTCCATCCCCACCACCGTTTCCCATCAGAAATAGCCGAGCACGAGTGCCCATAAAAAAATATCGTCGTAACTTCACTATGAATGTCGCCGCCAGACGCAAAAAAAAGGGATGCAACACGAGGACTTCCCAGGAGGTCACCCATCCTAGTACTACTCTCGCCCAAGCACGCTTAACTTCGGAGTTCTGATGGGATCCGGTGCTTTAGTGCTGGTATGATCGCATCCGACATGTTATGCACTCATTTTCCTTTATGCTTGCCCCTCCCGCACCTTGTCTGCTCTATTTTGTACCATGCCCATCCCGCTTTTCCATCCCCACCACCGTTTCCCATCAGAAATAGCCGAGCACGAGTGCCCATAAAAAAATATCGTCGTAACTTCACTATGAATGTCGCCGCCAGACGCAAAAAAAAGGGATGCAACACGAGGACTTCCCAGGAGGTCACCCATCCTAGTACTACTCTCGCCCAAGCACGCTTAACTTCGGAGTTCTGATGGGATCCGGTGCTTTAGTGCTGGTATGATCGCATCCGACATGTTATGCACTCATTTTCCTTTATGCTTGCCCCTCCCGCACCTTGTCTGCTCTATTTTGTACCATGCCCATCCCGCTTTTCCATCCCCACCACCGTTTCCCATCAGAAATAGCCGAGCACGAGTGCCCATAAAAAAATATCGTCGTAACTTCACTATGAATGTCGCCGCCAGATGCAAAAAAAAAGGGATGCAACACGAGGACTTCCCAGGAGGTCACCCATCCTAGTACTACTCTCGCCCAAGCACGCTTAACTTCGGAGTTCTGATGGGATCCGGTGCTTTAGTGCTGGTATGATCGCATCCGACATGTTATGCACTCATTTTCCTTTATGCTTGCCCCTCCCGCACCTTGTCTGCTCTATTTTGTACCATGCCCATCCCGCTTTTCCATCCCCACCACCGTTTCCCATCAGAAATAGCCGAGCACGAGTGCCCATAAAAAAATATCGTCGTAACTTCACTATGAATGTCGCCGCCAGACGCAAAAAAAAAAGGGATGCAACACGAGGACTTCCCAGGAGGTCACCCATCCTAGTACTACTCTCGCCCAAGCACGCTTAACTTCGGAGTTCTGATGGGATCCGGTGCTTTAGTGCTGGTATGATCGCATCCGACATGTTATGCACTCATTTTCCTTTATGCTTGCCCCTCCCGCACCTTGTCTGCTCTATTTTGTACCATGCCCATCCCGCTTTTCCATCCCCACCACCGTTTCCCATCAGAAATAGCCGAGCACGAGTGCCCATAAAAAAATATCGTCGTAACTTCACTATGAATGTCGCCGCCAGACGCAAAAAAAAGGGATGCAACACGAGGACTTCCCAGGAGGTCACCCATCCTAGTACTACTCTCGCCCAAGCACGCTTAACTTCGGAGTTCTGATGGGATCCGGTGCTTTAGTGCTGGTATGATCGCATCCGACATGTTATGCACTCATTTTCCTTTATGCTTGCCCCTCCCGCACCTTGTCTGCTCTATTTTGTACCATGCCCATCCCGCTTTTCCATCCCCACCACCGTTTCCCATCAGAAATAGCCGAGCACGAGTGCCCATAAAAAAATATCGTCGTAACTTCACTATGAATGTCGCCGCCAGACGCAAAAAAAAGGGATGCAACACGAGGACTTCCCAGGAGGTCACCCATCCTAGTACTACTCTCGCCCAAGCACGCTTAACTTCGGAGTTCTGATGGGATCCGGTGCTTTAGTGCTGGTATGATCGCATCCGACATGTTATGCACTCATTTTCCTTTATGCTTGCCCCTCCCGCACCTTGTCTGCTCTATTTTGTACCATGCCCATCCCGCTTTTCCATCCCCACCACCGTTTCCCATCAGAAATAGCCGAGCACGAGTGCCCATAAAAAAATATCGTCGTAACTTCACTATGAATGTCGCCGCCAGACGCAAAAAAAAGGGATGCAACACGAGGACTTCCCAGGAGGTCACCCATCCTAGTACTACTCTCGCCCAAGCACGCTTAACTTCGGAGTTCTGATGGGATCCGGTGCTTTAGTGCTGGTATGATCGCATCCGACATGTTATGCACTCATTTTCCTTTATGCTTGCCCCTCCCGCACCTTGTCTGCTCTATTTTGTACCATGCCCATCCCGCTTTTCCATCCCCACCACCGTTTCCCATCAGAAATAGCCGAGCACGAGTGCCCATAAAAAAATATCGTCGTAACTTCACTATGAATGTCGCCGCCAGACGCAAAAAAAAGGGATGCAACACGAGGACTTCCCAGGAGGTCACCCATCCTAGTACTACTCTCGCCCAAGCACGCTTAACTTCGGAGTTCTGATGGGATCCGGTGCTTTAGTGCTGGTATGATCGCATCCGACATGTTATGCACTCATTTTCCTTTATGCTTGCCCCTCCCGCACCTTGTCTGCTCTATTTTGTACCATGCCCATCCCGCTTTTCCATCCCCACCACCGTTTCCCATCAGAAATAGCCGAGCACGAGTGCCCATAAAAAAATATCGTCGTAACTTCACTATGAATGTCGCCGCCAGACGCAAAAAAAAGGGATGCAACACGAGGACTTCCCAGGAGGTCACCCATCCTAGTACTACTCTCGCCCAAGCACGCTTAACTTCGGAGTTCTGATGGGATCCGGTGCTTTAGTGCTGGTATGATCGCATCCGACATGTTATGCACTCATTTTCCTTTATGCTTGCCCCTCCCGCACCTTGTCTGCTCTATTTTGTACCATGCCCATCCCGCTTTTCCATCCCCACCACCGTTTCCCATCAGAAATAGCCGAGCACGAGTGCCCATAAAAAAATATCGTCGTAACTTCACTATGAATGTCGCCGCCAGACGCAAAAAAAAGGGATGCAACACGAGGACTTCCCAGGAGGTCACCCATCCTAGTACTACTCTCGCCCAAGCACGCTTAACTTCGGAGTTCTGATGGGATCCGGTGCTTTAGTGCTGGTATGATCGCATCCGACATGTTATGCACTCATTTTCCTTTATGCTTGCCCCTCCCGCACCTTGTCTGCTCTATTTTGTACCATGCCCATCCCGCTTTTCCATCCCCACCACCGTTTCCCATCAGAAATAGCCGAGCACGAGTGCCCATAAAAAAATATCGTCGTAACTTCACTATGAATGTCGCCGCCAGACGCAAAAAAAAGGGATGCAACACGAGGACTTCCCAGGAGGTCACCCATCCTAGTACTACTCTCGCCCAAGCACGCTTAACTTCGGAGTTCTGATGGGATCCGGTGCTTTAGTGCTGGTATGATCGCATCCGACATGTTATGCACTCATTTTCCTTTATGCTTGCCCCTCCCGCACCTTGTCTGCTCTATTTTGTACCATGCCCATCCCGCTTTTCCATCCCCACCACCGTTTCCCATCAGAAATAGCCGAGCACGAGTGCCCATAAAAAAATATCGTCGTAACTTCACTATGAATGTCGCCGCCAGACGCAAAAAAAAGGGATGCAACACGAGGACTTCCCAGGAGGTCACCCATCCTAGTACTACTCTCGCCCAAGCACGCTTAACTTCGGAGTTCTGATGGGATCCGGTGCTTTAGTGCTGGTATGATCGCATCCGACATGTTATGCACTCATTTTCCTTTATGCTTGCCCCTCCCGCACCTTGTCTGCTCTATTTTGTACCATGCCCATCCCGCTTTTCCATCCCCACCACCGTTTCCCATCAGAAATAGCCGAGCACGAGTGCCCATAAAAAAATATCGTCGTAACTTCACTATGAATGTCGCCGCCAGACGCAAAAAAAAGGGATGCAACACGAGGACTTCCCAGGAGGTCACCCATCCTAGTACTACTCTCGCCCAAGCACGCTTAACTTCGGAGTTCTGATGGGATCCGGTGCTTTAGTGCTGGTATGATCGCATCCGACATGTTATGCACTCATTTTCCTTTATGCTTGCCCCTCCCGCACCTTGTCTGCTCTATTTTGTACCATGCCCATCCCGCTTTTCCATCCCCACCACCGTTTCCCATCAGAAATAGCCGAGCACGAGTGCCCATAAAAAAATATCGTCGTAACTTCACTATGAATGTCGCCGCCAGATGCAAAAAAAAGGGATGCAACACGAGGACTTCCCAGGAGGTCACCCATCCTAGTACTACTCTCGCCCAAGCACGCTTAACTTCGGAGTTCTGATGGGATCCGGTGCTTTAGTGCTGGTATGATCGCATCCGACATGTTATGCACTCATTTTCCTTTATGCTTGCCCCTCCCGCACCTTGTCTGCTCTATTTTGTACCATGCCCATCCCGCTTTTCCATCCCCACCACCGTTTCCCATCAGAAATAGCCGAGCACGAGTGCCCATAAAAAAATATCGTCGTAACTTCACTATGAATGTCGCCGCCAGACGCAAAAAAAAGGGATGCAACACGAGGACTTCCCAGGAGGTCACCCATCCTAGTACTACTCTCGCCCAAGCACGCTTAACTTCGGAGTTCTGATGGGATCCGGTGCTTTAGTGCTGGTATGATCGCATCCGACATGTTATGCACTCATTTTCCTTTATGCTTGCCCCTCCCGCACCTTGTCTGCTCTATTTTGTACCATGCCCATCCCGCTTTTCCATCCCCACCACCGTTTCCCATCAGAAATAGCCGAGCACGAGTGCCCATAAAAAAATATCGTCGTAACTTCACTATGAATGTCGCCGCCAGACGCAAAAAAAAGGGATGCAACACGAGGACTTCCCAGGAGGTCACCCATCCTAGTACTACTCTCGCCCAAGCACGCTTAACTTCGGAGTTCTGATGGGATCCGGTGCTTTAGTGCTGGTATGATCGCATCCGACATGTTATGCACTCATTTTCCTTTATGCTTGCCCCTCCCGCACCTTGTCTGCTCTATTTTGTACCATGCCCATCCCGCTTTTCCATCCCCACCACCGTTTCCCATCAGAAATAGCCGAGCACGAGTGCCCATAAAAAAATATCGTCGTAACTTCACTATGAATGTCGCCGCCAGATGCAAAAAAAAGGGATGCAACACGAGGACTTCCCAGGAGGTCACCCATCCTAGTACTACTCTCGCCCAAGCACGCTTAACTTCGGAGTTCTGATGGGATCCGGTGCTTTAGTGCTGGTATGATCGCATCCGACATGTTATGCACTCATTTTCCTTTATGCTTGCCCCTCCCGCACCTTGTCTGCTCTATTTTGTACCATGCCCATCCCGCTTTTCCATCCCCACCACCGTTTCCCATCAGAAATAGCCGAGCACGAGTGCCCATAAAAAAATATCGTCGTAACTTCACTATGAATGTCGCCGCCAGACGCAAAAAAAAAGGGATGCAACACGAGGACTTCCCAGGAGGTCACCCATCCTAGTACTACTCTCGCCCAAGCACGCTTAACTTCGGAGTTCTGATGGGATCCGGTGCTTTAGTGCTGGTATGATCGCATCCGACATGTTATGCACTCATTTTCCTTTATGCTTGCCCCTCCCGCACCTTGTCTGCTCTATTTTGTACCATGCCCATCCCGCTTTTCCATCCCCACCACCGTTTCCCATCAGAAATAGCCGAGCACGAGTGCCCATAAAAAAATATCGTCGTAACTTCACTATGAATGTCGCCGCCAGACGCAAAAAAAAAGGGATGCAACACGAGGACTTCCCAGGAGGTCACCCATCCTAGTACTACTCTCGCCCAAGCACGCTTAACTTCGGAGTTCTGATGGGATCCGGTGCTTTAGTGCTGGTATGATCGCATCCGACATGTTATGCACTCATTTTCCTTTATGCTTGCCCCTCCCGCACCTTGTCTGCTCTATTTTGTACCATGCCCATCCCGCTTTTCCATCCCCACCACCGTTTCCCATCAGAAATAGCCGAGCACGAGTGCCCATAAAAAAATATCGTCGTAACTTCACTATGAATGTCGCCGCCAGACGCAAAAAAAAGGGATGCAACACGAGGACTTCCCAGGAGGTCACCCATCCTAGTACTACTCTCGCCCAAGCACGCTTAACTTCGGAGTTCTGATGGGATCCGGTGCTTTAGTGCTGGTATGATCGCATCCGACATGTTATGCACTCATTTTCCTTTATGCTTGCCCCTCCCGCACCTTGTCTGCTCTATTTTGTACCATGCCCATCCCGCTTTTCCATCCCCACCACCGTTTCCCATCAGAAATAGCCGAGCACGAGTGCCCATAAAAAAATATCGTCGTAACTTCACTATGAATGTCGCCGCCAGACGCAAAAAAAAGGGATGCAACACGAGGACTTCCCAGGAGGTCACCCATCCTAGTACTACTCTCGCCCAAGCACGCTTAACTTCGGAGTTCTGATGGGATCCGGTGCTTTAGTGCTGGTATGATCGCATCCGACATGTTATGCACTCATTTTCCTTTATGCTTGCCCCTCCCGCACCTTGTCTGCTCTATTTTGTACCATGCCCATCCCGCTTTTCCATCCCCACCACCGTTTCCCATCAGAAATAGCCGAGCACGAGTGCCCATAAAAAAATATCGTCGTAACTTCACTATGAATGTCGCCGCCAGATGCAAAAAAAAGGGATGCAACACGAGGACTTCCCAGGAGGTCACCCATCCTAGTACTACTCTCGCCCAAGCACGCTTAACTTCGGAGTTCTGATGGGATCCGGTGCTTTAGTGCTGGTATGATCGCATCCGACATGTTATGCACTCATTTTCCTTTATGCTTGCCCCTCCCGCACCTTGTCTGCTCTATTTTGTACCATGCCCATCCCGCTTTTCCATCCCCACCACCGTTTCCCATCAGAAATAGCCGAGCACGAGTGCCCATAAAAAAATATCGTCGTAACTTCACTATGAATGTCGCCGCCAGACGCAAAAAAAAGGGATGCAACACGAGGACTTCCCAGGAGGTCACCCATCCTAGTACTACTCTCGCCCAAGCACGCTTAACTTCGGAGTTCTGATGGGATCCGGTGCTTTAGTGCTGGTATGATCGCATCCGACATGTTATGCACTCATTTTCCTTTATGCTTGCCCCTCCCGCACCTTGTCTGCTCTATTTTGTACCATGCCCATCCCGCTTTTCCATCCCCACCACCGTTTCCCATCAGAAATAGCCGAGCACGAGTGCCCATAAAAAAATATCGTCGTAACTTCACTATGAATGTCGCCGCCAGATGCAAAAAAAAGGGATGCAACACGAGGACTTCCCAGGAGGTCACCCATCCTAGTACTACTCTCGCCCAAGCACGCTTAACTTCGGAGTTCTGATGGGATCCGGTGCTTTAGTGCTGGTATGATCGCATCCGACATGTTATGCACTCATTTTCCTTTATGCTTGCCCCTCCCGCACCTTGTCTGCTCTATTTTGTACCATGCCCATCCCGCTTTTCCATCCCCACCACCGTTTCCCATCAGAAATAGCCGAGCACGAGTGCCCATAAAAAAATATCGTCGTAACTTCACTATGAATGTCGCCGCCAGACGCAAAAAAAAGGGATGCAACACGAGGACTTCCCAGGAGGTCACCCATCCTAGTACTACTCTCGCCCAAGCACGCTTAACTTCGGAGTTCTGATGGGATCCGGTGCTTTAGTGCTGGTATGATCGCATCCGACATGTTATGCACTCATTTTCCTTTATGCTTGCCCCTCCCGCACCTTGTCTGCTCTATTTTGTACCATGCCCATCCCGCTTTTCCATCCCCACCACCGTTTCCCATCAGAAATAGCCGAGCACGAGTGCCCATAAAAAAATATCGTCGTAACTTCACTATGAATGTCGCCGCCAGATGCAAAAAAAAGGGATGCAACACGAGGACTTCCCAGGAGGTCACCCATCCTAGTACTACTCTCGCCCAAGCACGCTTAACTTCGGAGTTCTGATGGGATCCGGTGCTTTAGTGCTGGTATGATCGCATCCGACATGTTATGCACTCATTTTCCTTTATGCTTGCCCCTCCCGCACCTTGTCTGCTCTATTTTGTACCATGCCCATCCCGCTTTTCCATCCCCACCACCGTTTCCCATCAGAAATAGCCGAGCACGAGTGCCCATAAAAAAATATCGTCGTAACTTCACTATGAATGTCGCCGCCAGACGCAAAAAAAAGGGATGCAACACGAGGACTTCCCAGGAGGTCACCCATCCTAGTACTACTCTCGCCCAAGCACGCTTAACTTCGGAGTTCTGATGGGATCCGGTGCTTTAGTGCTGGTATGATCGCATCCGACATGTTATGCACTCATTTTCCTTTATGCTTGCCCCTCCCGCACCTTGTCTGCTCTATTTTGTACCATGCCCATCCCGCTTTTCCATCCCCACCACCGTTTCCCATCAGAAATAGCCGAGCACGAGTGCCCATAAAAAAATATCGTCGTAACTTCACTATGAATGTCGCCGCCAGACGCAAAAAAAAAGGGATGCAACACGAGGACTTCCCAGGAGGTCACCCATCCTAGTACTACTCTCGCCCAAGCACGCTTAACTTCGGAGTTCTGATGGGATCCGGTGCTTTAGTGCTGGTATGATCGCATCCGACATGTTATGCACTCATTTTCCTTTATGCTTGCCCCTCCCGCACCTTGTCTGCTCTATTTTGTACCATGCCCATCCCGCTTTTCCATCCCCACCACCGTTTCCCATCAGAAATAGCCGAGCACGAGTGCCCATAAAAAAATATCGTCGTAACTTCACTATGAATGTCGCCGCCAGATGCAAAAAAAAGGGATGCAACACGAGGACTTCCCAGGAGGTCACCCATCCTAGTACTACTCTCGCCCAAGCACGCTTAACTTCGGAGTTCTGATGGGATCCGGTGCTTTAGTGCTGGTATGATCGCATCCGACATGTTATGCACTCATTTTCCTTTATGCTTGCCCCTCCCGCACCTTGTCTGCTCTATTTTGTACCATGCCCATCCCGCTTTTCCATCCCCACCACCGTTTCCCATCAGAAATAGCCGAGCACGAGTGCCCATAAAAAAATATCGTCGTAACTTCACTATGAATGTCGCCGCCAGATGCAAAAAAAAGGGATGCAACACGAGGACTTCCCAGGAGGTCACCCATCCTAGTACTACTCTCGCCCAAGCACGCTTAACTTCGGAGTTCTGATGGGATCCGGTGCTTTAGTGCTGGTATGATCGCATCCGACATGTTATGCACTCATTTTCCTTTATGCTTGCCCCTCCCGCACCTTGTCTGCTCTATTTTGTACCATGCCCATCCCGCTTTTCCATCCCCACCACCGTTTCCCATCAGAAATAGCCGAGCACGAGTGCCCATAAAAAAATATCGTCGTAACTTCACTATGAATGTCGCCGCCAGACGCAAAAAAAAGGGATGCAACACGAGGACTTCCCAGGAGGTCACCCATCCTAGTACTACTCTCGCCCAAGCACGCTTAACTTCGGAGTTCTGATGGGATCCGGTGCTTTAGTGCTGGTATGATCGCATCCGACATGTTATGCACTCATTTTCCTTTATGCTTGCCCCTCCCGCACCTTGTCTGCTCTATTTTGTACCATGCCCATCCCGCTTTTCCATCCCCACCACCGTTTCCCATCAGAAATAGCCGAGCACGAGTGCCCATAAAAAAATATCGTCGTAACTTCACTATGAATGTCGCCGCCAGATGCAAAAAAAAGGGATGCAACACGAGGACTTCCCAGGAGGTCACCCATCCTAGTACTACTCTCGCCCAAGCACGCTTAACTTCGGAGTTCTGATGGGATCCGGTGCTTTAGTGCTGGTATGATCGCATCCGACATGTTATGCACTCATTTTCCTTTATGCTTGCCCCTCCCGCACCTTGTCTGCTCTATTTTGTACCATGCCCATCCCGCTTTTCCATCCCCACCACCGTTTCCCATCAGAAATAGCCGAGCACGAGTGCCCATAAAAAAATATCGTCGTAACTTCACTATGAATGTCGCCGCCAGACGCAAAAAAAAAAGGGATGCAACACGAGGACTTCCCAGGAGGTCACCCATCCTAGTACTACTCTCGCCCAAGCACGCTTAACTTCGGAGTTCTGATGGGATCCGGTGCTTTAGTGCTGGTATGATCGCATCCGACATGTTATGCACTCATTTTCCTTTATGCTTGCCCCTCCCGCACCTTGTCTGCTCTATTTTGTACCATGCCCATCCCGCTTTTCCATCCCCACCACCGTTTCCCATCAGAAATAGCCGAGCACGAGTGCCCATAAAAAAATATCGTCGTAACTTCACTATGAATGTCGCCGCCAGATGCAAAAAAAAGGGATGCAACACGAGGACTTCCCAGGAGGTCACCCATCCTAGTACTACTCTCGCCCAAGCACGCTTAACTTCGGAGTTCTGATGGGATCCGGTGCTTTAGTGCTGGTATGATCGCATCCGACATGTTATGCACTCATTTTCCTTTATGCTTGCCCCTCCCGCACCTTGTCTGCTCTATTTTGTACCATGCCCATCCCGCTTTTCCATCCCCACCACCGTTTCCCATCAGAAATAGCCGAGCACGAGTGCCCATAAAAAAATATCGTCGTAACTTCACTATGAATGTCGCCGCCAGACGCAAAAAAAAGGGATGCAACACGAGGACTTCCCAGGAGGTCACCCATCCTAGTACTACTCTCGCCCAAGCACGCTTAACTTCGGAGTTCTGATGGGATCCGGTGCTTTAGTGCTGGTATGATCGCATCCGACATGTTATGCACTCATTTTCCTTTATGCTTGCCCCTCCCGCACCTTGTCTGCTCTATTTTGTACCATGCCCATCCCGCTTTTCCATCCCCACCACCGTTTCCCATCAGAAATAGCCGAGCACGAGTGCCCATAAAAAAATATCGTCGTAACTTCACTATGAATGTCGCCGCCAGATGCAAAAAAAAGGGATGCAACACGAGGACTTCCCAGGAGGTCACCCATCCTAGTACTACTCTCGCCCAAGCACGCTTAACTTCGGAGTTCTGATGGGATCCGGTGCTTTAGTGCTGGTATGATCGCATCCGACATGTTATGCACTCATTTTCCTTTATGCTTGCCCCTCCCGCACCTTGTCTGCTCTATTTTGTACCATGCCCATCCCGCTTTTCCATCCCCACCACCGTTTCCCATCAGAAATAGCCGAGCACGAGTGCCCATAAAAAAATATCGTCGTAACTTCACTATGAATGTCGCCGCCAGACGCAAAAAAAAGGGATGCAACACGAGGACTTCCCAGGAGGTCACCCATCCTAGTACTACTCTCGCCCAAGCACGCTTAACTTCGGAGTTCTGATGGGATCCGGTGCTTTAGTGCTGGTATGATCGCATCCGACATGTTATGCACTCATTTTCCTTTATGCTTGCCCCTCCCGCACCTTGTCTGCTCTATTTTGTACCATGCCCATCCCGCTTTTCCATCCCCACCACCGTTTCCCATCAGAAATAGCCGAGCACGAGTGCCCATAAAAAAATATCGTCGTAACTTCACTATGAATGTCGCCGCCAGACGCAAAAAAAAGGGATGCAACACGAGGACTTCCCAGGAGGTCACCCATCCTAGTACTACTCTCGCCCAAGCACGCTTAACTTCGGAGTTCTGATGGGATCCGGTGCTTTAGTGCTGGTATGATCGCATCCGACATGTTATGCACTCATTTTCCTTTATGCTTGCCCCTCCCGCACCTTGTCTGCTCTATTTTGTACCATGCCCATCCCGCTTTTCCATCCCCACCACCGTTTCCCATCAGAAATAGCCGAGCACGAGTGCCCATAAAAAAATATCGTCGTAACTTCACTATGAATGTCGCCGCCAGATGCAAAAAAAAGGGATGCAACACGAGGACTTCCCAGGAGGTCACCCATCCTAGTACTACTCTCGCCCAAGCACGCTTAACTTCGGAGTTCTGATGGGATCCGGTGCTTTAGTGCTGGTATGATCGCATCCGACATGTTATGCACTCATTTTCCTTTATGCTTGCCCCTCCCGCACCTTGTCTGCTCTATTTTGTACCATGCCCATCCCGCTTTTCCATCCCCACCACCGTTTCCCATCAGAAATAGCCGAGCACGAGTGCCCATAAAAAAATATCGTCGTAACTTCACTATGAATGTCGCCGCCAGACGCAAAAAAAAGGGATGCAACACGAGGACTTCCCAGGAGGTCACCCATCCTAGTACTACTCTCGCCCAAGCACGCTTAACTTCGGAGTTCTGATGGGATCCGGTGCTTTAGTGCTGGTATGATCGCATCCGACATGTTATGCACTCATTTTCCTTTATGCTTGCCCCTCCCGCACCTTGTCTGCTCTATTTTGTACCATGCCCATCCCGCTTTTCCATCCCCACCACCGTTTCCCATCAGAAATAGCCGAGCACGAGTGCCCATAAAAAAATATCGTCGTAACTTCACTATGAATGTCGCCGCCAGACGCAAAAAAAAGGGATGCAACACGAGGACTTCCCAGGAGGTCACCCATCCTAGTACTACTCTCGCCCAAGCACGCTTAACTTCGGAGTTCTGATGGGATCCGGTGCTTTAGTGCTGGTATGATCGCATCCGACATGTTATGCACTCATTTTCCTTTATGCTTGCCCCTCCCGCACCTTGTCTGCTCTATTTTGTACCATGCCCATCCCGCTTTTCCATCCCCACCACCGTTTCCCATCAGAAATAGCCGAGCACGAGTGCCCATAAAAAAATATCGTCGTAACTTCACTATGAATGTCG
Source organism: Lolium multiflorum (assembly GCA_030979885.1). Lineage (NCBI taxonomy): Eukaryota > Viridiplantae > Streptophyta > Magnoliopsida > Poales > Poaceae > Lolium > Lolium multiflorum. The sequence continues at coordinate 95,037 of JAUUTY010000750.1, forward strand.
CCGCCAGATGCAAAAAAAAGGGATGCAACACGAGGACTTCCCAGGAGGTCACCCATCCTAGTACTACTCTCGCCCAAGCACGCTTAACTTCGGAGTTCTGATGGGATCCGGTGCTTTAGTGCTGGTATGATCGCATCCGACATGTTATGCACTCATTTTCCTTTATGCTTGCCCCTCCCGCACCTTGTCTGCTCTATTTTGTACCATGCCCATCCCGCTTTTCCATCCCCACCACCGTTTCCCATCAGAAATAGCCGAGCACGAGTGCCCATAAAAAAATATCGTCGTAACTTCACTATGAATGTCGCCGCCAGACGCAAAAAAAAGGGATGCAACACGAGGACTTCCCAGGAGGTCACCCATCCTAGTACTACTCTCGCCCAAGCACGCTTAACTTCGGAGTTCTGATGGGATCCGGTGCTTTAGTGCTGGTATGATCGCATCCGACATGTTATGCACTCATTTTCCTTTATGCTTGCCCCTCCCGCACCTTGTCTGCTCTATTTTGTACCATGCCCATCCCGCTTTTCCATCCCCACCACCGTTTCCCATCAGAAATAGCCGAGCACGAGTGCCCATAAAAAAATATCGTCGTAACTTCACTATGAATGTCGCCGCCAGACGCAAAAAAAAAAGGGATGCAACACGAGGACTTCCCAGGAGGTCACCCATCCTAGTACTACTCTCGCCCAAGCACGCTTAACTTCGGAGTTCTGATGGGATCCGGTGCTTTAGTGCTGGTATGATCGCATCCGACATGTTATGCACTCATTTTCCTTTATGCTTGCCCCTCCCGCACCTTGTCTGCTCTATTTTGTACCATGCCCATCCCGCTTTTCCATCCCCACCACCGTTTCCCATCAGAAATAGCCGAGCACGAGTGCCCATAAAAAAATATCGTCGTAACTTCACTATGAATGTCGCCGCCAGATGCAAAAAAAAGGGATGCAACACGAGGACTTCCCAGGAGGTCACCCATCCTAGTACTACTCTCGCCCAAGCACGCTTAACTTCGGAGTTCTGATGGGATCCGGTGCTTTAGTGCTGGTATGATCGCATCCGACATGTTATGCACTCATTTTCCTTTATGCTTGCCCCTCCCGCACCTTGTCTGCTCTATTTTGTACCATGCCCATCCCGCTTTTCCATCCCCACCACCGTTTCCCATCAGAAATAGCCGAGCACGAGTGCCCATAAAAAAATATCGTCGTAACTTCACTATGAATGTCGCCGCCAGACGCAAAAAAAAGGGATGCAACACGAGGACTTCCCAGGAGGTCACCCATCCTAGTACTACTCTCGCCCAAGCACGCTTAACTTCGGAGTTCTGATGGGATCCGGTGCTTTAGTGCTGGTATGATCGCATCCGACATGTTATGCACTCATTTTCCTTTATGCTTGCCCCTCCCGCACCTTGTCTGCTCTATTTTGTACCATGCCCATCCCGCTTTTCCATCCCCACCACCGTTTCCCATCAGAAATAGCCGAGCACGAGTGCCCATAAAAAAATATCGTCGTAACTTCACTATGAATGTCGCCGCCAGATGCAAAAAAAAGGGATGCAACACGAGGACTTCCCAGGAGGTCACCCATCCTAGTACTACTCTCGCCCAAGCACGCTTAACTTCGGAGTTCTGATGGGATCCGGTGCTTTAGTGCTGGTATGATCGCATCCGACATGTTATGCACTCATTTTCCTTTATGCTTGCCCCTCCCGCACCTTGTCTGCTCTATTTTGTACCATGCCCATCCCGCTTTTCCATCCCCACCACCGTTTCCCATCAGAAATAGCCGAGCACGAGTGCCCATAAAAAAATATCGTCGTAACTTCACTATGAATGTCGCCGCCAGACGCAAAAAAAAGGGATGCAACACGAGGACTTCCCAGGAGGTCACCCATCCTAGTACTACTCTCGCCCAAGCACGCTTAACTTCGGAGTTCTGATGGGATCCGGTGCTTTAGTGCTGGTATGATCGCATCCGACATGTTATGCACTCATTTTCCTTTATGCTTGCCCCTCCCGCACCTTGTCTGCTCTATTTTGTACCATGCCCATCCCGCTTTTCCATCCCCACCACCGTTTCCCATCAGAAATAGCCGAGCACGAGTGCCCATAAAAAAATATCGTCGTAACTTCACTATGAATGTCGCCGCCAGACGCAAAAAAAAGGGATGCAACACGAGGACTTCCCAGGAGGTCACCCATCCTAGTACTACTCTCGCCCAAGCACGCTTAACTTCGGAGTTCTGATGGGATCCGGTGCTTTAGTGCTGGTATGATCGCATCCGACATGTTATGCACTCATTTTCCTTTATGCTTGCCCCTCCCGCACCTTGTCTGCTCTATTTTGTACCATGCCCATCCCGCTTTTCCATCCCCACCACCGTTTCCCATCAGAAATAGCCGAGCACGAGTGCCCATAAAAAAATATCGTCGTAACTTCACTATGAATGTCGCCGCCAGACGCAAAAAAAAGGGATGCAACACGAGGACTTCCCAGGAGGTCACCCATCCTAGTACTACTCTCGCCCAAGCACGCTTAACTTCGGAGTTCTGATGGGATCCGGTGCTTTAGTGCTGGTATGATCGCATCCGACATGTTATGCACTCATTTTCCTTTATGCTTGCCCCTCCCGCACCTTGTCTGCTCTATTTTGTACCATGCCCATCCCGCTTTTCCATCCCCACCACCGTTTCCCATCAGAAATAGCCGAGCACGAGTGCCCATAAAAAAATATCGTCGTAACTTCACTATGAATGTCGCCGCCAGACGCAAAAAAAAGGGATGCAACACGAGGACTTCCCAGGAGGTCACCCATCCTAGTACTACTCTCGCCCAAGCACGCTTAACTTCGGAGTTCTGATGGGATCCGGTGCTTTAGTGCTGGTATGATCGCATCCGACATGTTATGCACTCATTTTCCTTTATGCTTGCCCCTCCCGCACCTTGTCTGCTCTATTTTGTACCATGCCCATCCCGCTTTTCCATCCCCACCACCGTTTCCCATCAGAAATAGCCGAGCACGAGTGCCCATAAAAAAATATCGTCGTAACTTCACTATGAATGTCGCCGCCAGACGCAAAAAAAAAGGGATGCAACACGAGGACTTCCCAGGAGGTCACCCATCCTAGTACTACTCTCGCCCAAGCACGCTTAACTTCGGAGTTCTGATGGGATCCGGTGCTTTAGTGCTGGTATGATCGCATCCGACATGTTATGCACTCATTTTCCTTTATGCTTGCCCCTCCCGCACCTTGTCTGCTCTATTTTGTACCATGCCCATCCCGCTTTTCCATCCCCACCACCGTTTCCCATCAGAAATAGCCGAGCACGAGTGCCCATAAAAAAATATCGTCGTAACTTCACTATGAATGTCGCCGCCAGATGCAAAAAAAAGGGATGCAACACGAGGACTTCCCAGGAGGTCACCCATCCTAGTACTACTCTCGCCCAAGCACGCTTAACTTCGGAGTTCTGATGGGATCCGGTGCTTTAGTGCTGGTATGATCGCATCCGACATGTTATGCACTCATTTTCCTTTATGCTTGCCCCTCCCGCACCTTGTCTGCTCTATTTTGTACCATGCCCATCCCGCTTTTCCATCCCCACCACCGTTTCCCATCAGAAATAGCCGAGCACGAGTGCCCATAAAAAAATATCGTCGTAACTTCACTATGAATGTCGCCGCCAGACGCAAAAAAAAGGGATGCAACACGAGGACTTCCCAGGAGGTCACCCATCCTAGTACTACTCTCGCCCAAGCACGCTTAACTTCGGAGTTCTGATGGGATCCGGTGCTTTAGTGCTGGTATGATCGCATCCGACATGTTATGCACTCATTTTCCTTTATGCTTGCCCCTCCCGCACCTTGTCTGCTCTATTTTGTACCATGCCCATCCCGCTTTTCCATCCCCACCACCGTTTCCCATCAGAAATAGCCGAGCACGAGTGCCCATAAAAAAATATCGTCGTAACTTCACTATGAATGTCGCCGCCAGACGCAAAAAAAAGGGATGCAACACGAGGACTTCCCAGGAGGTCACCCATCCTAGTACTACTCTCGCCCAAGCACGCTTAACTTCGGAGTTCTGATGGGATCCGGTGCTTTAGTGCTGGTATGATCGCATCCGACATGTTATGCACTCATTTTCCTTTATGCTTGCCCCTCCCGCACCTTGTCTGCTCTATTTTGTACCATGCCCATCCCGCTTTTCCATCCCCACCACCGTTTCCCATCAGAAATAGCCGAGCACGAGTGCCCATAAAAAAATATCGTCGTAACTTCACTATGAATGTCGCCGCCAGACGCAAAAAAAAGGGATGCAACACGAGGACTTCCCAGGAGGTCACCCATCCTAGTACTACTCTCGCCCAAGCACGCTTAACTTCGGAGTTCTGATGGGATCCGGTGCTTTAGTGCTGGTATGATCGCATCCGACATGTTATGCACTCATTTTCCTTTATGCTTGCCCCTCCCGCACCTTGTCTGCTCTATTTTGTACCATGCCCATCCCGCTTTTCCATCCCCACCACCGTTTCCCATCAGAAATAGCCGAGCACGAGTGCCCATAAAAAAATATCGTCGTAACTTCACTATGAATGTCGCCGCCAGACGCAAAAAAAAGGGATGCAACACGAGGACTTCCCAGGAGGTCACCCATCCTAGTACTACTCTCGCCCAAGCACGCTTAACTTCGGAGTTCTGATGGGATCCGGTGCTTTAGTGCTGGTATGATCGCATCCGACATGTTATGCACTCATTTTCCTTTATGCTTGCCCCTCCCGCACCTTGTCTGCTCTATTTTGTACCATGCCCATCCCGCTTTTCCATCCCCACCACCGTTTCCCATCAGAAATAGCCGAGCACGAGTGCCCATAAAAAAATATCGTCGTAACTTCACTATGAATGTCGCCGCCAGACGCAAAAAAAAGGGATGCAACACGAGGACTTCCCAGGAGGTCACCCATCCTAGTACTACTCTCGCCCAAGCACGCTTAACTTCGGAGTTCTGATGGGATCCGGTGCTTTAGTGCTGGTATGATCGCATCCGACATGTTATGCACTCATTTTCCTTTATGCTTGCCCCTCCCGCACCTTGTCTGCTCTATTTTGTACCATGCCCATCCCGCTTTTCCATCCCCACCACCGTTTCCCATCAGAAATAGCCGAGCACGAGTGCCCATAAAAAAATATCGTCGTAACTTCACTATGAATGTCGCCGCCAGACGCAAAAAAAAGGGATGCAACACGAGGACTTCCCAGGAGGTCACCCATCCTAGTACTACTCTCGCCCAAGCACGCTTAACTTCGGAGTTCTGATGGGATCCGGTGCTTTAGTGCTGGTATGATCGCATCCGACATGTTATGCACTCATTTTCCTTTATGCTTGCCCCTCCCGCACCTTGTCTGCTCTATTTTGTACCATGCCCATCCCGCTTTTCCATCCCCACCACCGTTTCCCATCAGAAATAGCCGAGCACGAGTGCCCATAAAAAAATATCGTCGTAACTTCACTATGAATGTCGCCGCCAGACGCAAAAAAAAGGGATGCAACACGAGGACTTCCCAGGAGGTCACCCATCCTAGTACTACTCTCGCCCAAGCACGCTTAACTTCGGAGTTCTGATGGGATCCGGTGCTTTAGTGCTGGTATGATCGCATCCGACATGTTATGCACTCATTTTCCTTTATGCTTGCCCCTCCCGCACCTTGTCTGCTCTATTTTGTACCATGCCCATCCCGCTTTTCCATCCCCACCACCGTTTCCCATCAGAAATAGCCGAGCACGAGTGCCCATAAAAAAATATCGTCGTAACTTCACTATGAATGTCGCCGCCAGACGCAAAAAAAAGGGATGCAACACGAGGACTTCCCAGGAGGTCACCCATCCTAGTACTACTCTCGCCCAAGCACGCTTAACTTCGGAGTTCTGATGGGATCCGGTGCTTTAGTGCTGGTATGATCGCATCCGACATGTTATGCACTCATTTTCCTTTATGCTTGCCCCTCCCGCACCTTGTCTGCTCTATTTTGTACCATGCCCATCCCGCTTTTCCATCCCCACCACCGTTTCCCATCAGAAATAGCCGAGCACGAGTGCCCATAAAAAAATATCGTCGTAACTTCACTATGAATGTCGCCGCCAGACGCAAAAAAAAGGGATGCAACACGAGGACTTCCCAGGAGGTCACCCATCCTAGTACTACTCTCGCCCAAGCACGCTTAACTTCGGAGTTCTGATGGGATCCGGTGCTTTAGTGCTGGTATGATCGCATCCGACATGTTATGCACTCATTTTCCTTTATGCTTGCCCCTCCCGCACCTTGTCTGCTCTATTTTGTACCATGCCCATCCCGCTTTTCCATCCCCACCACCGTTTCCCATCAGAAATAGCCGAGCACGAGTGCCCATAAAAAAATATCGTCGTAACTTCACTATGAATGTCGCCGCCAGACGCAAAAAAAAAGGGATGCAACACGAGGACTTCCCAGGAGGTCACCCATCCTAGTACTACTCTCGCCCAAGCACGCTTAACTTCGGAGTTCTGATGGGATCCGGTGCTTTAGTGCTGGTATGATCGCATCCGACATGTTATGCACTCATTTTCCTTTATGCTTGCCCCTCCCGCACCTTGTCTGCTCTATTTTGTACCATGCCCATCCCGCTTTTCCATCCCCACCACCGTTTCCCATCAGAAATAGCCGAGCACGAGTGCCCATAAAAAAATATCGTCGTAACTTCACTATGAATGTCGCCGCCAGACGCAAAAAAAAAGGGATGCAACACGAGGACTTCCCAGGAGGTCACCCATCCTAGTACTACTCTCGCCCAAGCACGCTTAACTTCGGAGTTCTGATGGGATCCGGTGCTTTAGTGCTGGTATGATCGCATCCGACATGTTATGCACTCATTTTCCTTTATGCTTGCCCCTCCCGCACCTTGTCTGCTCTATTTTGTACCATGCCCATCCCGCTTTTCCATCCCCACCACCGTTTCCCATCAGAAATAGCCGAGCACGAGTGCCCATAAAAAAATATCGTCGTAACTTCACTATGAATGTCGCCGCCAGACGCAAAAAAAAAGGGATGCAACACGAGGACTTCCCAGGAGGTCACCCATCCTAGTACTACTCTCGCCCAAGCACGCTTAACTTCGGAGTTCTGATGGGATCCGGTGCTTTAGTGCTGGTATGATCGCATCCGACATGTTATGCACTCATTTTCCTTTATGCTTGCCCCTCCCGCACCTTGTCTGCTCTATTTTGTACCATGCCCATCCCGCTTTTCCATCCCCACCACCGTTTCCCATCAGAAATAGCCGAGCACGAGTGCCCATAAAAAAATATCGTCGTAACTTCACTATGAATGTCGCCGCCAGACGCAAAAAAAAGGGATGCAACACGAGGACTTCCCAGGAGGTCACCCATCCTAGTACTACTCTCGCCCAAGCACGCTTAACTTCGGAGTTCTGATGGGATCCGGTGCTTTAGTGCTGGTATGATCGCATCCGACATGTTATGCACTCATTTTCCTTTATGCTTGCCCCTCCCGCACCTTGTCTGCTCTATTTTGTACCATGCCCATCCCGCTTTTCCATCCCCACCACCGTTTCCCATCAGAAATAGCCGAGCACGAGTGCCCATAAAAAAATATCGTCGTAACTTCACTATGAATGTCGCCGCCAGACGCAAAAAAAAGGGATGCAACACGAGGACTTCCCAGGAGGTCACCCATCCTAGTACTACTCTCGCCCAAGCACGCTTAACTTCGGAGTTCTGATGGGATCCGGTGCTTTAGTGCTGGTATGATCGCATCCGACATGTTATGCACTCATTTTCCTTTATGCTTGCCCCTCCCGCACCTTGTCTGCTCTATTTTGTACCATGCCCATCCCGCTTTTCCATCCCCACCACCGTTTCCCATCAGAAATAGCCGAGCACGAGTGCCCATAAAAAAATATCGTCGTAACTTCACTATGAATGTCGCCGCCAGACGCAAAAAAAAGGGATGCAACACGAGGACTTCCCAGGAGGTCACCCATCCTAGTACTACTCTCGCCCAAGCACGCTTAACTTCGGAGTTCTGATGGGATCCGGTGCTTTAGTGCTGGTATGATCGCATCCGACATGTTATGCACTCATTTTCCTTTATGCTTGCCCCTCCCGCACCTTGTCTGCTCTATTTTGTACCATGCCCATCCCGCTTTTCCATCCCCACCACCGTTTCCCATCAGAAATAGCCGAGCACGAGTGCCCATAAAAAAATATCGTCGTAACTTCACTATGAATGTCGCCGCCAGACGCAAAAAAAAGGGATGCAACACGAGGACTTCCCAGGAGGTCACCCATCCTAGTACTACTCTCGCCCAAGCACGCTTAACTTCGGAGTTCTGATGGGATCCGGTGCTTTAGTGCTGGTATGATCGCATCCGACATGTTATGCACTCATTTTCCTTTATGCTTGCCCCTCCCGCACCTTGTCTGCTCTATTTTGTACCATGCCCATCCCGCTTTTCCATCCCCACCACCGTTTCCCATCAGAAATAGCCGAGCACGAGTGCCCATAAAAAAATATCGTCGTAACTTCACTATGAATGTCGCCGCCAGACGCAAAAAAAAGGGATGCAACACGAGGACTTCCCAGGAGGTCACCCATCCTAGTACTACTCTCGCCCAAGCACGCTTAACTTCGGAGTTCTGATGGGATCCGGTGCTTTAGTGCTGGTATGATCGCATCCGACATGTTATGCACTCATTTTCCTTTATGCTTGCCCCTCCCGCACCTTGTCTGCTCTATTTTGTACCATGCCCATCCCGCTTTTCCATCCCCACCACCGTTTCCCATCAGAAATAGCCGAGCACGAGTGCCCATAAAAAAATATCGTCGTAACTTCACTATGAATGTCGCCGCCAGACGCAAAAAAAAGGGATGCAACACGAGGACTTCCCAGGAGGTCACCCATCCTAGTACTACTCTCGCCCAAGCACGCTTAACTTCGGAGTTCTGATGGGATCCGGTGCTTTAGTGCTGGTATGATCGCATCCGACATGTTATGCACTCATTTTCCTTTATGCTTGCCCCTCCCGCACCTTGTCTGCTCTATTTTGTACCATGCCCATCCCGCTTTTCCATCCCCACCACCGTTTCCCATCAGAAATAGCCGAGCACGAGTGCCCATAAAAAAATATCGTCGTAACTTCACTATGAATGTCGCCGCCAGACGCAAAAAAAAAGGGATGCAACACGAGGACTTCCCAGGAGGTCACCCATCCTAGTACTACTCTCGCCCAAGCACGCTTAACTTCGGAGTTCTGATGGGATCCGGTGCTTTAGTGCTGGTATGATCGCATCCGACATGTTATGCACTCATTTTCCTTTATGCTTGCCCCTCCCGCACCTTGTCTGCTCTATTTTGTACCATGCCCATCCCGCTTTTCCATCCCCACCACCGTTTCCCATCAGAAATAGCCGAGCACGAGTGCCCATAAAAAAATATCGTCGTAACTTCACTATGAATGTCGCCGCCAGACGCAAAAAAAAGGGATGCAACACGAGGACTTCCCAGGAGGTCACCCATCCTAGTACTACTCTCGCCCAAGCACGCTTAACTTCGGAGTTCTGATGGGATCCGGTGCTTTAGTGCTGGTATGATCGCATCCGACATGTTATGCACTCATTTTCCTTTATGCTTGCCCCTCCCGCACCTTGTCTGCTCTATTTTGTACCATGCCCATCCCGCTTTTCCATCCCCACCACCGTTTCCCATCAGAAATAGCCGAGCACGAGTGCCCATAAAAAAATATCGTCGTAACTTCACTATGAATGTCGCCGCCAGACGCAAAAAAAAGGGATGCAACACGAGGACTTCCCAGGAGGTCACCCATCCTAGTACTACTCTCGCCCAAGCACGCTTAACTTCGGAGTTCTGATGGGATCCGGTGCTTTAGTGCTGGTATGATCGCATCCGACATGTTATGCACTCATTTTCCTTTATGCTTGCCCCTCCCGCACCTTGTCTGCTCTATTTTGTACCATGCCCATCCCGCTTTTCCATCCCCACCACCGTTTCCCATCAGAAATAGCCGAGCACGAGTGCCCATAAAAAAATATCGTCGTAACTTCACTATGAATGTCGCCGCCAGACGCAAAAAAAAGGGATGCAACACGAGGACTTCCCAGGAGGTCACCCATCCTAGTACTACTCTCGCCCAAGCACGCTTAACTTCGGAGTTCTGATGGGATCCGGTGCTTTAGTGCTGGTATGATCGCATCCGACATGTTATGCACTCATTTTCCTTTATGCTTGCCCCTCCCGCACCTTGTCTGCTCTATTTTGTACCATGCCCATCCCGCTTTTCCATCCCCACCACCGTTTCCCATCAGAAATAGCCGAGCACGAGTGCCCATAAAAAAATATCGTCGTAACTTCACTATGAATGTCGCCGCCAGACGCAAAAAAAAGGGATGCAACACGAGGACTTCCCAGGAGGTCACCCATCCTAGTACTACTCTCGCCCAAGCACGCTTAACTTCGGAGTTCTGATGGGATCCGGTGCTTTAGTGCTGGTATGATCGCATCCGACATGTTATGCACTCATTTTCCTTTATGCTTGCCCCTCCCGCACCTTGTCTGCTCTATTTTGTACCATGCCCATCCCGCTTTTCCATCCCCACCACCGTTTCCCATCAGAAATAGCCGAGCACGAGTGCCCATAAAAAAATATCGTCGTAACTTCACTATGAATGTCGCCGCCAGACGCAAAAAAAAGGGATGCAACACGAGGACTTCCCAGGAGGTCACCCATCCTAGTACTACTCTCGCCCAAGCACGCTTAACTTCGGAGTTCTGATGGGATCCGGTGCTTTAGTGCTGGTATGATCGCATCCGACATGTTATGCACTCATTTTCCTTTATGCTTGCCCCTCCCGCACCTTGTCTGCTCTATTTTGTACCATGCCCATCCCGCTTTTCCATCCCCACCACCGTTTCCCATCAGAAATAGCCGAGCACGAGTGCCCATAAAAAAATATCGTCGTAACTTCACTATGAATGTCGCCGCCAGACGCAAAAAAAAGGGATGCAACACGAGGACTTCCCAGGAGGTCACCCATCCTAGTACTACTCTCGCCCAAGCACGCTTAACTTCGGAGTTCTGATGGGATCCGGTGCTTTAGTGCTGGTATGATCGCATCCGACATGTTATGCACTCATTTTCCTTTATGCTTGCCCCTCCCGCACCTTGTCTGCTCTATTTTGTACCATGCCCATCCCGCTTTTCCATCCCCACCACCGTTTCCCATCAGAAATAGCCGAGCACGAGTGCCCATAAAAAAATATCGTCGTAACTTCACTATGAATGTCGCCGCCAGACGCAAAAAAAAGGGATGCAACACGAGGACTTCCCAGGAGGTCACCCATCCTAGTACTACTCTCGCCCAAGCACGCTTAACTTCGGAGTTCTGATGGGATCCGGTGCTTTAGTGCTGGTATGATCGCATCCGACATGTTATGCACTCATTTTCCTTTATGCTTGCCCCTCCCGCACCTTGTCTGCTCTATTTTGTACCATGCCCATCCCGCTTTTCCATCCCCACCACCGTTTCCCATCAGAAATAGCCGAGCACGAGTGCCCATAAAAAAATATCGTCGTAACTTCACTATGAATGTCGCCGCCAGACGCAAAAAAAAGGGATGCAACACGAGGACTTCCCAGGAGGTCACCCATCCTAGTACTACTCTCGCCCAAGCACGCTTAACTTCGGAGTTCTGATGGGATCCGGTGCTTTAGTGCTGGTATGATCGCATCCGACATGTTATGCACTCATTTTCCTTTATGCTTGCCCCTCCCGCACCTTGTCTGCTCTATTTTGTACCATGCCCATCCCGCTTTTCCATCCCCACCACCGTTTCCCATCAGAAATAGCCGAGCACGAGTGCCCATAAAAAAATATCGTCGTAACTTCACTATGAATGTCGCCGCCAGACGCAAAAAAAAGGGATGCAACACGAGGACTTCCCAGGAGGTCACCCATCCTAGTACTACTCTCGCCCAAGCACGCTTAACTTCGGAGTTCTGATGGGATCCGGTGCTTTAGTGCTGGTATGATCGCATCCGACATGTTATGCACTCATTTTCCTTTATGCTTGCCCCTCCCGCACCTTGTCTGCTCTATTTTGTACCATGCCCATCCCGGATAACCATAGAAAACAAAAATTTTCCTACGGCGAACACGCAATCCAAGCCAAGATGCAATCTAGAAGACGGTAGCAACGAGGGGATTGTCGAGACTCACCCTTGAAGAGATTCCAAAGCCTACAAGAGGAGGCTCTTGTTGCTGCGGTAGACGTTCACTTGCCGCTTGCAAAAGCGCGTAGAAGATCTTGATCACGATCGGTTCCGGCGCCACGAACGGGCAGCACCTCCGTACTCGGTCACACGTTCGGTTGTTGATGAAGACGACGTCCACCTCCCCGTTCCAGCGGGCAGCGGAAGTAGTAGCTCCTCTTGAATCCGACAGCACGACGGCGTGGTGTCGGTGGCGGTGTAGAAGTCCGGCGGAGCTTCGCTAAGCTATGCGGGCAATATGAAGTGGAGGAGCAAAGCTAGGGTTTGGGAGGGGGTGGCCGGCCACTCTATGGGGGGCGGCCAGCTTGTGGTCTTGGGGTGGCCGGCCCCCTCCCTTGGCCCCTCATTATATAGGTGGATCCCAAGTGTTGGTGTCCAAGTCTTCGAATAAGACCCGAAACCAAAACCTTCCATATGGTGGGAAACTTTCCCTCCCACTAGAGGTGGGAATTCCACCTTCCATGGGGGGGGTGGCCGGCCCCCTAAGGGGGAGTCCACTTGGGACTCCTCCCCCACTAGGGTTGGCCGGCCATGGAGGTGGAGTCCCATGTGGACTCCACCTTCCTTGGTGGTTTCTTCCGGACTTTTCTAGAACCTTCTAGAACCTTCCATAGAACCTTCCGCATCATTTTATTCACATAAAATGACATCCTATATATGAATCTTATTCTCCGGACCATTCCGGAACTCCTCGTGATGTCCGGGATCACATCCGGGACTCCGAACAAATATTCCAACTTCATTCCATATTCAAGTACTACCATTTCAACATCCAACTTTAAGTGTGTCACCCTACGGTTCGCGAACTATGCGGACATGGTTGAGTACTCACTCCGACCAATAACCAATAGCGGGATCTGGAGATCCATAATGGCTCCCACATATTCAACGATGACTTTAGTGATCGAATGAACCATTCACATACGATACCAATTCCCTTTGTCACGCGATATTTTACTTGTCCGAGGTTTGATCATCGGTATCACACTATACCTTGTTCAACCTCGTCTCCTGACAAGTACTCTTTACTCGTACCGTGGTATGTGGTCTCTTATGAACTTATTCATATGCTTGCAAGACATTAGACGACATTCCACCGAGAGGGCCCAGAGTATATCTATCCGTCATCGGGATGGACAAATCCCACTATTGATCCATATGCCTCAACTCATACTTTCCGGATACTTAATCCCACCTTTATAACCACCCATTTACGCAGTGGCGTTTGATGTAATCAAAGTACCTTTCCGGTATAAGTGATTTATATGATCTCATGGTCATAAGGACTAGGTAACTATGTATCGAAAGCTTATAGCAAATAACTTAATGACGTGATCTTATGCTACGCTTAATTGGGTGTGTCCATTACATCATTCATACAATGATATAACCTTGTTATTAATAACATCCAATGTTCATGATTATGAAACTAATCATCTATTAATCAACAAGCTAGTTAAGAGGCTTACTAGGGACTCTTTGTTGTTTACATATCACACATGTATCAATGTTTCGGTTAATACAATTATAGCATGGTATATAAACATTTATCATAAACATAAAGATATATAATAACCACTTTTATTATTGCCTCTTGGGCATATCTCCAACAGTCTCCCACTTGCACTAGAGTCAATAATCTAGATTACATTGTAAGGTACCTAACACCCATGGCATTCTGGTGTTGGTCATGCTTTGCCCTAGGGAGAGCTTTAGTCAACGGATCTGCTACATTCAGATCAGTGTGTACTTTGCAAATCTTTACTTCTCCATCTTCGATGTACTCGCGAATCGAGTGGTAACGCAGCTTGATATGCTTCAGCCTCTTGTGTGACCTTGGCTCTTGTGCATTGGCGATGGCACCCATGTTATCACAGTAGATGACAAATGGGTCCAATGCACTAGGAACCACACCGAGCTCTACAATGAACCTCTTCATCCATACCGCTTCTGATGAAGCCTCTGAAGCCGCTATGTACTCCGATTCTGTTGAGGATTTCGCCACCGTGCACTGCTTCGAGCTTGCCCAGCTTACTGCAGCACCATTCAATATAAACACGTACCCAGATTGTGACTTAGAGTCATCAGGATCAGTGTTCCAACTTGCATCGGTGTAACTTGTTACAACGAGCTCTTGGTCACCTCCATAACAAAGAAACATATCCTTAGTTCTTTTCAAGTACTTCAGGATATTCTTGACCGCTGTCCAGTGTTCTATTCCTGGATCACTTTGATATCTGCTAGTCAAACTAACAGCATGTGCTATATCCGGTCTTGTACATAGCATGGCATACATGATAGAGCCTACTGCCGAGGCATAGGGGATCTGACTCATCCTTTCTCTTTCTTCTGCCGTAGCCGGTCCTTGAGTCTTACTCAAGACCTTGCCTGGTAACATAGGTAAGAATCCTTTCTTACTTTCGTCCATTCTAAACTTCTTTAGAATCTTGTCCAGGTATGTACTCTGTGATAGCCCTATTAGACGTCTTGATCTATCTCTATAAATCTTGATGCCTAATATGTATGATGCTTCACCAAGGTCTTTCATTGAAAAACTATTATTCAAATAACCCTTTACACTGCTTAATAGTTCTATATCATTCCCAATCAATAATATGTCATCTACATATAATATCAGGAATGCTACAGAGCTCCCACTCACTTTCTTGTAAATACAGGCCTCTCCATGACACTGTATAAACCCGAAGTCTTTGATCACCTTATCAAAACGTCGGTTCCAACTTCTCGATGCTTGCTTCAGTCCATAGATTGAACGCTGAAGTTTGCATACTTTGTCAGCATTTTTAGGATCGACAAAACCTTTGGGTTGTACCATATACAACTCTTCCTCAATGTCTCCATTAAGGAACGCCGTTTTGACATCCATCTGCCAAATCTCATAATCGAAAAATGCAGCTATTGCTAACAAAATCCTCACAGATTTTAGCTTCGCTACAGGTGAGAAAGTCTCATCGTAGTCAACACCTTGAATTTGTCGGAAACCCTTTGCGACAAGTCGAGCTTTATAGACAGTAATATTACCATCAGCATCTGTTTTTCTTTTGAAGATCCATTTATTCTCGACAGCCTTGCGGCTATCAGGTAATTCTACCAAAGTCCATACTTTGTTATCATACATGGATCCCATTTCGGATTTCATGGCTTCTTGCCATTTGTTGGAATCTGGGCTCATCATCGCTTCTTCATACGTCGCAGGGTCCTCATCATTGTTATCCACAATCATGACATTTAGACAAGGATCATACCAATCTGGAGTGGCACGATCCCTTGTCGATCTGCGAGGTTCAGTAGCTGTCTCATTTGAAGTTTCATGATCATTATCATTAGCTTCCTCTGTTGCCGGTGTAGGTGGTACAGGAACATTTTCCGGTACTGCGCTACTCTGATCAACGAGTAGAGATTCTTCAATCTCATCGAGTTCTACTTTTCTTCCAGTCACTTCTTTAGTGAGAAATTCTTTCTCAAGAAAGGTTCCGTTCTTAGCAACAAAGATCTTGCCTTCGGATCTGTGATAGAAAGTGTACCCTATAGTTTCCTTAGGGTATCCTATGAAGACGCATTTCTCCGCTTTGGGTTCTAGCTTGTCCGGTTGTAACTTTTTTACATAGGCTTCGCAACCCCAAACTTTTAGGAACGACAGCTTAGGTTTCTTATTAAACCATAATTCATACGGTGTCGTTTCAACGGATTTTGATGGTGCTCTATTTAAAGTGAATGCGGCTGTCTCTAATGCATAACTCCAAAATGATAACGGCAAATCAGTAAGAGACATCATAGAACGAACCATATCTAAGAGAGTTCGATTACGACGTTCGGACACACCGTTTCGTTGTGGTGTTCCCGGCGGTGTCAATTGTGAAAGTATTCCGCATTTCTTTAAATGCATGCTAAACTCATAACTCAGATATTCACCTCCGCGATCAGATCGTAGAAATTTAATCTTCTTGTTACGTTGATTTTCTACTTCACTTTGGAATTCCTTAAACTTCTCGAAAGTTTCGGATTTATGTTTCATTAAATAGATATACCCATATCTACTTAAATCATCTGTGAAGGTTAGAACATAACGATAACCACCGCGCGATGCTACACTCATTGGTCCACACACATCTGTATGTATGATTTCCAATAAGTCAGTAGCTCGCTCCATCATACCCGAGAATGGAGTCTTAGTCATTTTTCCCATCAGACATGCTTCGCATCTATCAAGTGACTCAAAGTCAAGTGATTCAAGTAATCCATCAGTATGGAGTTTCTTCATGCGTTTCACTCCAATATGACCAAGACGACAGTGCCACATATAAGTAGAATTATCATTCAATTTAATTCGCTTAGCATCAATGTTATGTATATGCGTATTACTACTATCGAGATCTAACAGAAATAAGCCATTCTTTTGTGGTGCTCGACCATAAAAGATATTATTCATAAAAATAGAACAACCATTATTCTCAGACTTGAATGAATAACCGTCTTGCATTAAACAAGATCCAGATATAATGTTCATGCTCAACGCGGGTACATAATAACAATTATTTAGGCTTAAAACTAATCCCGAAGGTAGATGTAGAGGAAGTGTCCCGACTGCGATCACATTGACCTTGGATCCGTTTCCAACGCGCATCGTCACTTCATCTTTCAGCAGTTGTCGTTTATTCTTTAGTTCCTGTTTCGAGTTACAAATATGAGCAACCGAACCAGTATCAAATACCCAGGTACTAGAACGAGAACTAGTGAGATAAACATCTATAACATGTATATCAGATATACCTTCTTTCTTTTTCTTGATAAGGCCGCTCTTCAGATCCGCCAAATACTTGGAGCAATTACGCTTCCAGTGTCCCTTCTCCTTGCAGTAATAGCACTCAGCATCAGGCTTAGGGCCAGACTTAGGTTTCACAGGAGGCGTGGCAGCTTTCTTGCCACTCTTCTTGTTCTTGCCTTTAGACTTGCCCTGTTTCTTGAAGCTGGTGGTCTTGTTGACCATCAACACTTGGTGCTCTTTCTTGATCTCAATCTCAGCAGCTTTTAGCATGCCAAAGAGTTCAGGAAACTCCTTGTTCATGTTCTGCATATTGTAGTTCATCACAAAGTTCTTGTAACTTGGTGGCAGTGATTGAAGGACACGATTAATCCCCAGTCTGTTAGGAATCACTATTCCCAAGTCACTGAGTTTCTTCGCATGCCCGGTCATAACGAGCATGTGCTCACTGATGGAGCTGCCTTCTTCCATCATACAGCTGAAAAAGTGTTTCGATGCTTCATAGCATTCCACGGCCGCATGAGTCTCAAAAATAGTCTTCAACTCTTTTATCAACTCATGAGGATCGTGGTGCTCAAAACGTTTTTGAAGATCGGATTCCAGACTGCATAAGATGGCACACTGAACTTGAGAGTACCGAGTTTTCCGAGTCATGTAAACATTCTTTACTTCATCGGTTTCAGTTTCTGCAGGAGGGTCACCTAGCGGTGCATCAAGCACATATTGCAGATTTCCGCCATTGAGGAAGATCCTCACATGACGGAACCAGTCGGTGAAGTTGCTACCGTTGCTCTTAAGCTTTTCTTTCTCTAGGAACTGGTTAAAATTGATTGAGGACGCCATATCTACAACATATTTGCAATAGTTTAGACTAAGTTTATGACAAATTGAGTTCAAATTTTAATTCTACATAATTAAAAATCTAGGTGAACTCCCACTCAAAACAATATCCCTCGCATTGTCTTAGTGATCACACGAACCAAATCCATCACACCTATGCCCGATCATCACGAGACAAGATGTAATTTCAATGGCGAACACTCAAAGTGTTCATCATATCAATCATATGATTCATGCTCTACCTTTCGGTATCACGTGTTCCGAGACCATGTCTTTACATGCTAGGCTCGTCAAGGCCACCTTAGTATCCGCATGTGCAAACTGTCTTGCACCCGTCATATGTACTTATCGAATCTATCACACCCGATCATCACGAGATGCTTCGAAACGATAAGACTTGATAACGGTGCTACTAAGGATGAACACTTTATTATCTTGAGATTTTAGTGAGAGGGATCATCTTATAATGCTACCGTCGCGATCTAAGCAAAATAAGATGCATAAAAGGATTAACATCACATGCAGTTCATATGTGATATGATATGGCCCTTTTGTCTTTGCGCCTTTGATCTTCATCTTCAAAGCACGGACATGATCTCCATCATCAACGGGCATGATCTCCATCATCGTCGGCGAAGCACCAAGGTCAATGGCGCCGTCTTCATGATCGTCCTCCATGTAGCAACTATTACAACTACTTTGAAATACTACTCAACATGAAATTTAAAGACAACCATAAGGCTCCTGCCGGTTGCCACAATACAATAATGATCATCTCATACATATTCATCATCACATTATGGCCATATCACATCACCAAACCCTGCAAAAACAAGTTAGACGTTCTCTAATTTGGTTTGCATATTTTACGTGGTTTAGGGTTTTCGAGCAAGATCCAATCTACCTACGAACATGAACCACAACGGTGATACTAGTGTTGTCAATAGAAGAGTAAATTGAATCTTCACTATAGTAGGAGAGACAGACACCCGCAAAGCCACTTATGCAATACAAGTTGCATGTCAAGCGTGGAGCAAATCTCATGAACGCGGTCATGTAAAGTTAGCCCGAGCCGCTTCATCCCACTATGCCACAAAGATGCAAAGTACTCAACTAAAGATAACAAGAGCATCAACGCCCACAAACCATTGTGTTCTACTCGTGCAACCATCTATGCATAGACACGGCTCTGATACCACTGTAGGATAACGTAGCATAGAAAACAAAAATTTTCCTACGGCGAACACGCAATCCAAGCCAAGATGCAATCTAGAAGACGGTAGCAACGAGGGGATTGTCGAGACTCACCCTTGAAGAGATTCCAAAGCCTACAAGAGGAGGCTCTTGTTGCTGCGGTAGACGTTCACTTGCCGCTTGCAAAAGCGCGTAGAAGATCTTGATCACGATCGGTTCCGGCGCCACGAACGGGCAGCACCTCCGTACTCGGTCACACGTTCGGTTGTTGATGAAGACGACGTCCACCTCCCCGTTCCAGCGGGCAGCGGAAGTAGTAGCTCCTCTTGAATCCGACAGCACGACGGCGTGGTGTCGGTGGCGGTGTAGAAGTCCGGCGGAGCTTCGCTAAGCTATGCGGGCAATATGAAGTGGAGGAGCAAAGCTAGGGTTTGGGAGGGGGTGGCCGGCCACTCTATGGGGGGCGGCCAGCTTGTGGTCTTGGGGTGGCCGGCCCCCTCCCTTGGCCCCTCATTATATAGGTGGATCCCAAGTGTTGGTGTCCAAGTCTTCGAATAAGACCCGAAACCAAAACCTTCCATATGGTGGGAAACTTTCCCTCCCACTAGAGGTGGGAATTCCACCTTCCATGGGGGGGGTGGCCGGCCCCCTAAGGGGGAGTCCACTTGGGACTCCTCCCCCACTAGGGTTGGCCGGCCATGGAGGTGGAGTCCCATGTGGACTCCACCTTCCTTGGTGGTTTCTTCCGGACTTTTCTAGAACCTTCTAGAACCTTCCATAGAACCTTCCGCATCATTTTATTCACATAAAATGACATCCTATATATGAATCTTATTCTCCGGACCATTCCGGAACTCCTCGTGATGTCCGGGATCACATCCGGGACTCCGAACAAATATTCCAACTTCATTCCATATTCAAGTACTACCATTTCAACATCCAACTTTAAGTGTGTCACCCTACGGTTCGCGAACTATGCGGACATGGTTGAGTACTCACTCCGACCAATAACCAATAGCGGGATCTGGAGATCCATAATGGCTCCCACATATTCAACGATGACTTTAGTGATCGAATGAACCATTCACATACGATACCAATTCCCTTTGTCACGCGATATTTTACTTGTCCGAGGTTTGATCATCGGTATCACACTATACCTTGTTCAACCTCGTCTCCTGACAAGTACTCTTTACTCGTACCGTGGTATGTGGTCTCTTATGAACTTATTCATATGCTTGCAAGACATTAGACGACATTCCACCGAGAGGGCCCAGAGTATATCTATCCGTCATCGGGATGGACAAATCCCACTATTGATCCATATGCCTCAACTCATACTTTCCGGATACTTAATCCCACCTTTATAACCACCCATTTACGCAGTGGCGTTTGATGTAATCAAAGTACCTTTCCGGTATAAGTGATTTATATGATCTCATGGTCATAAGGACTAGGTAACTATGTATCGAAAGCTTATAGCAAATAACTTAATGACGTGATCTTATGCTACGCTTAATTGGGTGTGTCCATTACATCATTCATACAATGATATAACCTTGTTATTAATAACATCCAATGTTCATGATTATGAAACTAATCATCTATTAATCAACAAGCTAGTTAAGAGGCTTACTAGGGACTCTTTGTTGTTTACATATCACACATGTATCAATGTTTCAGTTAATACAATTATAGCATGGTATATAAACATTTATCATAAACATAAAGATATATAATAACCACTTTTATTATTGCCTCTTGGGCATATCTCCAACAGTCTCCCACTTTTCCATCCCCACCACCGTTTCCCATCAGAAATAGCCGAGCACGAGTGCCCATAAAAAAATATCGTCGTAACTTCACTATGAATGTCGCCGCCAGACGCAAAAAAAAGGGATGCAACACGAGGACTTCCCAGGAGGTCACCCATCCTAGTACTACTCTCGCCCAAGCACGCTTAACTTCGGAGTTCTGATGGGATCCGGTGCTTTAGTGCTGGTATGATCGCATCCGACATGTTATGCACTCATTTTCCTTTATGCTTGCCCCTCCCGCACCTTGTCTGCTCTATTTTGTACCATGCCCATCCCGCTTTTCCATCCCCACCACCGTTTCCCATCAGAAATAGCCGAGCACGAGTGCCCATAAAAAAATATCGTCGTAACTTCACTATGAATGTCGCCGCCAGACGCAAAAAAAAGGGATGCAACACGAGGACTTCCCAGGAGGTCACCCATCCTAGTACTACTCTCGCCCAAGCACGCTTAACTTCGGAGTTCTGATGGGATCCGGTGCTTTAGTGCTGGTATGATCGCATCCGACATGTTATGCACTCATTTTCCTTTATGCTTGCCCCTCCCGCACCTTGTCTGCTCTATTTTGTACCATGCCCATCCCGCTTTTCCATCCCCACCACCGTTTCCCATCAGAAATAGCCGAGCACGAGTGCCCATAAAAAAATATCGTCGTAACTTCACTATGAATGTCGCCGCCAGACGCAAAAAAAAGGGATGCAACACGAGGACTTCCCAGGAGGTCACCCATCCTAGTACTACTCTCGCCCAAGCACGCTTAACTTCGGAGTTCTGATGGGATCCGGTGCTTTAGTGCTGGTATGATCGCATCCGACATGTTATGCACTCATTTTCCTTTATGCTTGCCCCTCCCGCACCTTGTCTGCTCTATTTTGTACCATGCCCATCCCGCTTTTCCATCCCCACCACCGTTTCCCATCAGAAATAGCCGAGCACGAGTGCCCATAAAAAAATATCGTCGTAACTTCACTATGAATGTCGCCGCCAGACGCAAAAAAAAGGGATGCAACACGAGGACTTCCCAGGAGGTCACCCATCCTAGTACTACTCTCGCCCAAGCACGCTTAACTTCGGAGTTCTGATGGGATCCGGTGCTTTAGTGCTGGTATGATCGCATCCGACATGTTATGCACTCATTTTCCTTTATGCTTGCCCCTCCCGCACCTTGTCTGCTCTATTTTGTACCATGCCCATCCCGCTTTTCCATCCCCACCACCGTTTCCCATCAGAAATAGCCGAGCACGAGTGCCCATAAAAAAATATCGTCGTAACTTCACTATGAATGTCGCCGCCAGACGCAAAAAAAAGGGATGCAACACGAGGACTTCCCAGGAGGTCACCCATCCTAGTACTACTCTCGCCCAAGCACGCTTAACTTCGGAGTTCTGATGGGATCCGGTGCTTTAGTGCTGGTATGATCGCATCCGACATGTTATGCACTCATTTTCCTTTATGCTTGCCCCTCCCGCACCTTGTCTGCTCTATTTTGTACCATGCCCATCCCGCTTTTCCATCCCCACCACCGTTTCCCATCAGAAATAGCCGAGCACGAGTGCCCATAAAAAAATATCGTCGTAACTTCACTATGAATGTCGCCGCCAGACGCAAAAAAAAGGGATGCAACACGAGGACTTCCCAGGAGGTCACCCATCCTAGTACTACTCTCGCCCAAGCACGCTTAACTTCGGAGTTCTGATGGGATCCGGTGCTTTAGTGCTGGTATGATCGCATCCGACATGTTATGCACTCATTTTCCTTTATGCTTGCCCCTCCCGCACCTTGTCTGCTCTATTTTGTACCATGCCCATCCCGCTTTTCCATCCCCACCACCGTTTCCCATCAGAAATAGCCGAGCACGAGTGCCCATAAAAAAATATCGTCGTAACTTCACTATGAATGTCGCCGCCAGACGCAAAAAAAAGGGATGCAACACGAGGACTTCCCAGGAGGTCACCCATCCTAGTACTACTCTCGCCCAAGCACGCTTAACTTCGGAGTTCTGATGGGATCCGGTGCTTTAGTGCTGGTATGATCGCATCCGACATGTTATGCACTCATTTTCCTTTATGCTTGCCCCTCCCGCACCTTGTCTGCTCTATTTTGTACCATGCCCATCCCGCTTTTCCATCCCCACCACCGTTTCCCATCAGAAATAGCCGAGCACGAGTGCCCATAAAAAAATATCGTCGTAACTTCACTATGAATGTCGCCGCCAGACGCAAAAAAAAGGGATGCAACACGAGGACTTCCCAGGAGGTCACCCATCCTAGTACTACTCTCGCCCAAGCACGCTTAACTTCGGAGTTCTGATGGGATCCGGTGCTTTAGTGCTGGTATGATCGCATCCGACATGTTATGCACTCATTTTCCTTTATGCTTGCCCCTCCCGCACCTTGTCTGCTCTATTTTGTACCATGCCCATCCCGCTTTTCCATCCCCACCACCGTTTCCCATCAGAAATAGCCGAGCACGAGTGCCCATAAAAAAATATCGTCGTAACTTCACTATGAATGTCGCCGCCAGACGCAAAAAAAAGGGATGCAACACGAGGACTTCCCAGGAGGTCACCCATCCTAGTACTACTCTCGCCCAAGCACGCTTAACTTCGGAGTTCTGATGGGATCCGGTGCTTTAGTGCTGGTATGATCGCATCCGACATGTTATGCACTCATTTTCCTTTATGCTTGCCCCTCCCGCACCTTGTCTGCTCTATTTTGTACCATGCCCATCCCGCTTTTCCATCCCCACCACCGTTTCCCATCAGAAATAGCCGAGCACGAGTGCCCATAAAAAAATATCGTCGTAACTTCACTATGAATGTCGCCGCCAGACGCAAAAAAAAGGGATGCAACACGAGGACTTCCCAGGAGGTCACCCATCCTAGTACTACTCTCGCCCAAGCACGCTTAACTTCGGAGTTCTGATGGGATCCGGTGCTTTAGTGCTGGTATGATCGCATCCGACATGTTATGCACTCATTTTCCTTTATGCTTGCCCCTCCCGCACCTTGTCTGCTCTATTTTGTACCATGCCCATCCCGCTTTTCCATCCCCACCACCGTTTCCCATCAGAAATAGCCGAGCACGAGTGCCCATAAAAAAATATCGTCGTAACTTCACTATGAATGTCGCCGCCAGACGCAAAAAAAAGGGATGCAACACGAGGACTTCCCAGGAGGTCACCCATCCTAGTACTACTCTCGCCCAAGCACGCTTAACTTCGGAGTTCTGATGGGATCCGGTGCTTTAGTGCTGGTATGATCGCATCCGACATGTTATGCACTCATTTTCCTTTATGCTTGCCCCTCCCGCACCTTGTCTGCTCTATTTTGTACCATGCCCATCCCGCTTTTCCATCCCCACCACCGTTTCCCATCAGAAATAGCCGAGCACGAGTGCCCATAAAAAAATATCGTCGTAACTTCACTATGAATGTCGCCGCCAGACGCAAAAAAAAGGGATGCAACACGAGGACTTCCCAGGAGGTCACCCATCCTAGTACTACTCTCGCCCAAGCACGCTTAACTTCGGAGTTCTGATGGGATCCGGTGCTTTAGTGCTGGTATGATCGCATCCGACATGTTATGCACTCATTTTCCTTTATGCTTGCCCCTCCCGCACCTTGTCTGCTCTATTTTGTACCATGCCCATCCCGCTTTTCCATCCCCACCACCGTTTCCCATCAGAAATAGCCGAGCACGAGTGCCCATAAAAAAATATCGTCGTAACTTCACTATGAATGTCGCCGCCAGACGCAAAAAAAAGGGATGCAACACGAGGACTTCCCAGGAGGTCACCCATCCTAGTACTACTCTCGCCCAAGCACGCTTAACTTCGGAGTTCTGATGGGATCCGGTGCTTTAGTGCTGGTATGATCGCATCCGACATGTTATGCACTCATTTTCCTTTATGCTTGCCCCTCCCGCACCTTGTCTGCTCTATTTTGTACCATGCCCATCCCGCTTTTCCATCCCCACCACCGTTTCCCATCAGAAATAGCCGAGCACGAGTGCCCATAAAAAAATATCGTCGTAACTTCACTATGAATGTCGCCGCCAGACGCAAAAAAAAGGGATGCAACACGAGGACTTCCCAGGAGGTCACCCATCCTAGTACTACTCTCGCCCAAGCACGCTTAACTTCGGAGTTCTGATGGGATCCGGTGCTTTAGTGCTGGTATGATCGCATCCGACATGTTATGCACTCATTTTCCTTTATGCTTGCCCCTCCCGCACCTTGTCTGCTCTATTTTGTACCATGCCCATCCCGCTTTTCCATCCCCACCACCGTTTCCCATCAGAAATAGCCGAGCACGAGTGCCCATAAAAAAATATCGTCGTAACTTCACTATGAATGTCGCCGCCAGACGCAAAAAAAAGGGATGCAACACGAGGACTTCCCAGGAGGTCACCCATCCTAGTACTACTCTCGCCCAAGCACGCTTAACTTCGGAGTTCTGATGGGATCCGGTGCTTTAGTGCTGGTATGATCGCATCCGACATGTTATGCACTCATTTTCCTTTATGCTTGCCCCTCCCGCACCTTGTCTGCTCTATTTTGTACCATGCCCATCCCGCTTTTCCATCCCCACCACCGTTTCCCATCAGAAATAGCCGAGCACGAGTGCCCATAAAAAAATATCGTCGTAACTTCACTATGAATGTCGCCGCCAGACGCAAAAAAAAGGGATGCAACACGAGGACTTCCCAGGAGGTCACCCATCCTAGTACTACTCTCGCCCAAGCACGCTTAACTTCGGAGTTCTGATGGGATCCGGTGCTTTAGTGCTGGTATGATCGCATCCGACATGTTATGCACTCATTTTCCTTTATGCTTGCCCCTCCCGCACCTTGTCTGCTCTATTTTGTACCATGCCCATCCCGCTTTTCCATCCCCACCACCGTTTCCCATCAGAAATAGCCGAGCACGAGTGCCCATAAAAAAATATCGTCGTAACTTCACTATGAATGTCGCCGCCAGACGCAAAAAAAAGGGATGCAACACGAGGACTTCCCAGGAGGTCACCCATCCTAGTACTACTCTCGCCCAAGCACGCTTAACTTCGGAGTTCTGATGGGATCCGGTGCTTTAGTGCTGGTATGATCGCATCCGACATGTTATGCACTCATTTTCCTTTATGCTTGCCCCTCCCGCACCTTGTCTGCTCTATTTTGTACCATGCCCATCCCGCTTTTCCATCCCCACCACCGTTTCCCATCAGAAATAGCCGAGCACGAGTGCCCATAAAAAAATATCGTCGTAACTTCACTATGAATGTCGCCGCCAGACGCAAAAAAAAAGGGATGCAACACGAGGACTTCCCAGGAGGTCACCCATCCTAGTACTACTCTCGCCCAAGCACGCTTAACTTCGGAGTTCTGATGGGATCCGGTGCTTTAGTGCTGGTATGATCGCATCCGACATGTTATGCACTCATTTTCCTTTATGCTTGCCCCTCCCGCACCTTGTCTGCTCTATTTTGTACCATGCCCATCCCGCTTTTCCATCCCCACCACCGTTTCCCATCAGAAATAGCCGAGCACGAGTGCCCATAAAAAAATATCGTCGTAACTTCACTATGAATGTCGCCGCCAGACGCAAAAAAAAGGGATGCAACACGAGGACTTCCCAGGAGGTCACCCATCCTAGTACTACTCTCGCCCAAGC
Source organism: Lolium multiflorum (assembly GCA_030979885.1). Classification (NCBI taxonomy): domain Eukaryota; kingdom Viridiplantae; phylum Streptophyta; class Magnoliopsida; order Poales; family Poaceae; genus Lolium; species Lolium multiflorum. The sequence continues at coordinate 121,687 of JAUUTY010000750.1, forward strand.
ACGCTTAACTTCGGAGTTCTGATGGGATCCGGTGCTTTAGTGCTGGTATGATCGCATCCGACATGTTATGCACTCATTTTCCTTTATGCTTGCCCCTCCCGCACCTTGTCTGCTCTATTTTGTACCATGCCCATCCCGCTTTTCCATCCCCACCACCGTTTCCCATCAGAAATAGCCGAGCACGAGTGCCCATAAAAAAATATCGTCGTAACTTCACTATGAATGTCGCCGCCAGACGCAAAAAAAAGGGATGCAACACGAGGACTTCCCAGGAGGTCACCCATCCTAGTACTACTCTCGCCCAAGCACGCTTAACTTCGGAGTTCTGATGGGATCCGGTGCTTTAGTGCTGGTATGATCGCATCCGACATGTTATGCACTCATTTTCCTTTATGCTTGCCCCTCCCGCACCTTGTCTGCTCTATTTTGTACCATGCCCATCCCGCTTTTCCATCCCCACCACCGTTTCCCATCAGAAATAGCCGAGCACGAGTGCCCATAAAAAAATATCGTCGTAACTTCACTATGAATGTCGCCGCCAGACGCAAAAAAAAGGGATGCAACACGAGGACTTCCCAGGAGGTCACCCATCCTAGTACTACTCTCGCCCAAGCACGCTTAACTTCGGAGTTCTGATGGGATCCGGTGCTTTAGTGCTGGTATGATCGCATCCGACATGTTATGCACTCATTTTCCTTTATGCTTGCCCCTCCCGCACCTTGTCTGCTCTATTTTGTACCATGCCCATCCCGCTTTTCCATCCCCACCACCGTTTCCCATCAGAAATAGCCGAGCACGAGTGCCCATAAAAAAATATCGTCGTAACTTCACTATGAATGTCGCCGCCAGACGCAAAAAAAAGGGATGCAACACGAGGACTTCCCAGGAGGTCACCCATCCTAGTACTACTCTCGCCCAAGCACGCTTAACTTCGGAGTTCTGATGGGATCCGGTGCTTTAGTGCTGGTATGATCGCATCCGACATGTTATGCACTCATTTTCCTTTATGCTTGCCCCTCCCGCACCTTGTCTGCTCTATTTTGTACCATGCCCATCCCGCTTTTCCATCCCCACCACCGTTTCCCATCAGAAATAGCCGAGCACGAGTGCCCATAAAAAAATATCGTCGTAACTTCACTATGAATGTCGCCGCCAGACGCAAAAAAAAGGGATGCAACACGAGGACTTCCCAGGAGGTCACCCATCCTAGTACTACTCTCGCCCAAGCACGCTTAACTTCGGAGTTCTGATGGGATCCGGTGCTTTAGTGCTGGTATGATCGCATCCGACATGTTATGCACTCATTTTCCTTTATGCTTGCCCCTCCCGCACCTTGTCTGCTCTATTTTGTACCATGCCCATCCCGCTTTTCCATCCCCACCACCGTTTCCCATCAGAAATAGCCGAGCACGAGTGCCCATAAAAAAATATCGTCGTAACTTCACTATGAATGTCGCCGCCAGACGCAAAAAAAAGGGATGCAACACGAGGACTTCCCAGGAGGTCACCCATCCTAGTACTACTCTCGCCCAAGCACGCTTAACTTCGGGGATCTGATACGTCCAATTTGCATCACTATTTTGTATCATAATTTGCTGTTATTCATTGATATATTTCATATTGGGACACAATACTTATGTTATTTCATCTATTTTGCATGTTTCATCATCATTGGAGGATCAAGCACCGGAGCCAGGATTCTGCTGGAAAAAGCACCGTCAGAACGCAATATTTCGGAAGATCAACTGTGGAAGGGAATTTCACGAAAATTCCTATTTTTCCAGATGACGGAGGGAGCCAGAAGGGGAAGAAGAGAGGGGCCACTGTGGGCCCAGACCATAGGGCGGCGCGGCCCAGGCCCTGGCCGCGCCACCCTATGCTCTGGGGGGCCCACGACCCTTTTCGCCTCCTTTTCTTCGCGTACTCCTTCGTCCCGAAAACCTAAGCCACAGAGGGATCCTCACGAAGGGTTACAGCCGCCTCTGCGGGGCGGAGAACACCAGAGAGAAAAGAGCTCTCCGGCGGGCAGGAATCCGCCGGGGAAATTCCCTCCCGGAGGGGGAAATCGACGCCATCGCCATCGTCATCGAGCGGGACATCATCTCCATCATCATCATCATCATCTCCACCATCTACACCGCCATCACCACCGCTGCACCTCGTCATCGCTGTAGCAATTCGGGTTAAATCTTGATTGTTTGATAGGGGAAACTCTCCCGGTGTTATTCTATACTTGTTGTAGATGCTATTGAGTGAAACCATTGAACCAAGGTTTATGTTCAGATTGTTATTCATCATCATATCACCTCTGATTGTATTCCATATGATGTCTCGTGAGTAGTTCGTTTAGTTCTTGAGGACATGGGTGAAGTCTAAATGCTAGTAGTGAATTATGGTTGAGTAATATTCAATGTTATGATATTTAAGTTGTGGTGTCATTCTTCTAGTGGTGTCGTGTGAACGTCGACTACACGACACTTCACCATTTATGGGCCTAGGGGAGTGCATCTTGTATTCGGTTGCTAATTGCGGGGTTGCCGGAGTGACAGAAACCTAAGCCCCCGTTAGTATATCGATGCAGGAGGGATCGCAGGATCTCAGAGTTTAAGGCTGTGGTTAGATTTATCTTAATTACTTTCTTGTAGTTGCGGATGCTTGCAAGGGGTATAATCACAAGTATGTATTAGTCCTAGGAAGGGCGGTGCATTAGCATAGGTTCACCCACACAACACTTATCAAAACAATGAAGATTAATCAGCTGTATGTAGCGAAAGCACTAGACTAAAATCCCGTGTGTCCTCAGGAACGTTTGGTCATTATAAGTAAACAAACCGGCTTGTCCTTTGTGCTAAAAAGGATTGGGCCACTCGCTGCAATTATTTCTCTCGCATTTTATTTACTTGTACTTTATTTATCTGCAATATCAAAACCCCCTGAATACTTGTCTGTGAGCATTTACAGTGAATCCTTCATCGAAACTGCTTGTCAACACCTTCTGCTCCTCGTTGGGTTCGACACTCTTATTTATCGAAAGTACTACGATACACCCCCTATACTTGTGGGTCATCAAGACTATTTTCTGGCGCCGTTGCCGGGGAGTGAAGCGCTATTGGTAAGTGGAATTGGTAAGGAAAACCTTTACTGTTTGTGCTGATTTTATTTCTGCCTGCTGCTATAATCATTATGGAGAGATCTTCTCTTCAATTTCTATTTGGGAAATCTACTACTACTGCAACGGTAGTGGATGAAGCGCCAGGTGAGGAAGTAGTACCATATAAAATACCTACGAAAATTATTGAACGTGTTATGGATAACCGCTATGAAGGGGATGGAACTGTTCATCCTGGTGATCATTTACTATTTTTGCATGAATTATGCGGGTTATTCAAATGTGCAGGTATTTCCATGAATGAAGTTAGGAAGAAACTATTCACTATATCGCTGTCTGGTAAAGCGGCGCACTGGTATAAATTGCTGAAGAATGGTGATTCTATTGATTGGGAGGACATTGTGCCTTTATTCTATTCCAAATTTTATCCTCCAAGTGAAATTCACAAAGATCGGAACCGCATATATAATTTCTGGCCTCATGATGGAGAAAGTATTGCCCAAGCTTGGGGGAGATTGAAGTCTTTAATGCTCAAATGCCCCATTCATGAGCTTCCTGGTAATGTTATTATTGATAATTTCTATGCAAGACTTTCTTTTCAAGACAAGACCTTGCTGGATACTTCTTGTTCTGGATCATTTACACGCAAGAATGAAGAGTTTAAAAGGGACCTTCTTGATCGGATCCAAGAAAATACTGAAGGATGGGAGAACGACAAAGATAGAGAATCAGGTATAATTTATGATTATAAATGCATTGAAGCTTTTATGGATACTGATAAATTTCGTAATATGAGTGCTACATATGGTCTTGATTCCCAAGTTGTTGCAAATCTTTATAGAGCTTTTGCCTCTCATTATGAACTGCCTAAGAAGAATTTTGATAAGTATCATGAACCGTATAAAGATAAAATTGATTCATCTGTAAACAAATGTGTAGTGATTGAAACTGTTGATAATGTTATTCCTGAAGCTTATATTGAAAAAACTCCTTTCCCTGCTAAAATGAAGGAGTACTCTGTCATATCTAGTGCAGTTAATAAAAGTGAAAAGAAACCTAAAGAACCTGAAGAACAAATTAAAATTGAACCTGCTGTTGCAATAGTTAAAGATCTTGTGACTGAGAATGTGGAGGATGGTCATATTATTTTCTGTGAAGATGCTTCTAATATTGTTTCACATCCTAATAAACCCAAACAAGTTAGTGTTCCTATGCTATCTGTTAGAATTGGTGATCATTGCTATTATGGTTTATGTGATATTGGTGCAAGTGTTAGTGCTATACCTTATGAACTTTACACGGAGATTATGCACGAAATTGGTTCTTGTGAACTTGAAGATATTGATGTGGTTATTCATCTGGCTAATAGAGAAACTATTTCTCCAATTGGTATTGTTCGAGATGTGGAAGTTCTATGTGGTAAGATTAAATATCCTGCTGACTTTTTGGTACTTGGTTCTGCTGCTAGTGATTATTGTCCTATCATTTTTGGTAGACCTTTTCTAAATACTTGTGGAGCTATTATAGATTGTAAGAAAGAGAAAATTTTGACTAGATTTGCTGGTGAACCTTATGAATTTAACTTTTCTAAATTTACCAAAACTCCTTATAAAGTTGACTTGCCTAGTAATGATTTTAAAATGGAGCAGTGTGCATCTATTGTTCTTGTTCCTAATAACCCTTTGCAGCAACATTTGGAGAATAGTGAAAGTGAAGCTTTTAGGAAAGAAAGAGATGAGCTTGAGGAAATTTTTCGTCGCCAACCTATTCTCAAGCATGATTTACCGGTGGAAGATCTGGGTACAACACCACCACCGAAGGAAGATCCTGTTTTTGATCTAAAGCCTTTACCTGATAATCTTAAATATGCTCATATTGATGATAAGAAAATATATCCTGTTATTATTAGTTCTAAGCTTTCAGAGATTGAGGAAGAAAGGTTATTGGAAATATTGAAGAAACACCGAGGAGCTATTGGCTATACTCTTGATGATTTGAAAGGGATTTCTCCTTCTATTTGCCAACATGCTATTAATATGGAAGAAGATGCAAAGCCTGTTGTTGAACATCAACGTCGTCTAATTCCGAAGATGAAGGAAGTGGTAAGGAATGAGGTATTAAAACTTCTTGAAGCTGGTATTATATATCCTATTGCTGATAGTAGATGGGTTAGTCCTGTGCATTGTGTTCCTAAGAAAGGAGGAATGACTGTTGTGCCTAATGATAATGATGAGCTTATTCCTCAAAGAATAGTTGTAGGTTATAGAATGTGCATTGATTTTCGAAAAGTTAATAAAGTTACTAAGAAAGATCATTACCCTTTACCCTTTATTGATCAAATGTTAGAGAGATTGTCTAAAAATACTCATTTTTGCTTTCTTGATGGTTATTCTGGGTTTTCACAAATTGCTGTTAAAGCTAAAGATCAAGAGAAAACCACTTTTACTTGTCCTTATGGAACTTATGCTTATAGGCGTATGCCTTTTGGTTTATGTAATGCTCCTGCTACTTTTCAAAGATGCATGTCTGCTATTTTTCATGGTTTTTGCGAAAGTATTGTAGAGGTGTTCATGGATGATTTTTCTGTCTATGGGAATTCTTTTGATAATTGCCTGCGAAACCTCGATAAAGTTTTGCAGAGATGTGAAGAAACTAACCTTGTTCTTAATTGGGAGAAATGCCATTTTATGGTTAATGAAGGAATTGTATTGGGACATAAAATTTCTGAGAAAGGTATTGAAGTTGATAGAGCTAAAGTTGAAGCGATTGAGAAGATGCCCTATCCGAGGGATGTTAAAGGTATTCGTAGTGTTCTTGGTCATGCTGGGTTTTATAGGAGATTTATTAAAGATTTCTCTAAAATTTCAAAGCCTCTTACTAATCTTCTTCAAAAAGATGTACCTTTTGTTTTTGATGATGATTGTAAGGAAGCTTTTGAAACTTTAAAGAAAGCCTTAACAACTGCTCCTGTAGTTGAACCTCCTGATTGGAATTTGCCTTTTGAAATTATGTGTGATGCTAGTGATTTTGCTGTAGGCGCTGTTCTTGGACAGCGAGTAGATAAAAAATTAAATGTTATTCATTATGCTAGTAAGACTCTTGATGCTGCTCAAAGAAATTATGCTACAACTGAAAAGGAATTGTTAGCTGTAGTCTTTGCTTGTGATAAGTTTAGACCTTATATTGTTGATTCAAAAGTTACAATTCATACTGATCATGCTGCAATTAGATACCTTATGACAAAGAAAGATGCTAAGCCAAGGCTTATTAGATGGGTACTTCTGTTGCAAGAATTTGATTTACATATTATAGATAGGAAAGGTGCTGATAATCCTGTTGCTGATAATTTGTCTAGATTGGAAAATATTGCTTATGATCCTGTTCCTGTTAATGATAGTTTTCCAAATGAACAATTGGCTGTAATAAAGGTGAGCTCGCGAGAGAGCCCTTGGTATGCAGATTATGCTAACTTTATTGTTTCGAAGTATTTGCCTCCAACCTTTTCAGCTCAGCAAAGGAGGAAATTCTTTTATGACTTGAGGCATTATTTTTGGGATGACCCACACTTATATAAAGAAGGAGTGGATGGTATTATGCGAAGATGTGTTCCTGAATATGAACAACAGGAGATATTGAATAAATGTCATGGAAGTGTTTATGGAGGACATCACGCTGGAGATAGAACCGCGCAAAAGGTTCTACAATCAGGTTTTTATTGGCCAACACTCTTCAAAGATGCAAGGAAATTTATTTTATCTTGTGATGAATGTCAAAGAGTTGGTAATATCTCTAGACGCAATGAAATGCCTATGAATTATACTCTTGTTATTGAACCATTCGATTGTTGGGGATTCGACTTCATGGGTCCTTTCCCTTCTTCAGAAGGTAACACTCATATACTTGTCGCTGTTGATTATGTTACTAAATGGGTAGAAGCTATACCTACAAAAAGTGCTGATGGTGAGACCTCTATAAAAATGCTTGTAGATATTATATTTCCTAGATTTGGAGTACCTAGATATATTATGACTGATGGAGGTTCTCATTTCATTCATGGAGGTTTTAGAAAAACTCTTGCTAAGTATGGTATTAATCATAGAATTGCTTCTGCTTATCACCCTCAAACTAGTGGTCAAGTAGAATTATCAAATAGAGAGATTAAAGCTATCTTAGGAAAGACTGTTAATAAATCTAGAAAGAATTGGGCTAGCAAATTGAAAGAAGCACTATGGGCTTATAGAACTGCTTATAAAAATCCTATGGGAATGTCGCCTTATAAAATGGTTTATGGAAAAGCTTGTCATTTACCTTTAGAACTAGAGCACAAAGCTTATTGGGCTGTTAGAGAACTAAATAAAGATCCTAAATTAGCCGGTAATAAGAGGTTGTTGCAATTAAGTTCTCTAGATGAATGGAGAAGTGAAGCTTATGAAAATGCTAAACTCTTTAAAGAAAAAGTTAAGAAGTGGCATGATAGAAGGATCATTAAAAGAGAATTTAATGTTGGAGATCAAGTTCTATTGTATCGGTCTCGTCTCAGATTCTTTGCAGGGAAATTACTCTCGAAGTGGGAAGGACCATATGTTGTTGAGGAGGTGTATCGTTCAGGAGCAATTAAAATTAGCTCTCTCCAAGGCAATGCCACACAAGTGGTGAATGGACAAAGACTCAAGCATTATATCTCGGGCGATTCTTATAATGTTGATGTTGATATTATTCAAGTGGAAACACCGGAGGCTTTCATCAAAGGACAAATTGACAGTCCGCCAGAACTGGACTTTGAATAGGTAACAGTATAGGTAATAAAAAGTCCGCGTTTACCTTTCCGAACATTATTTTTGCTGTTTTTGGAAAATATGAAAAATTACGGAATCGAAACGGAGTGGAAAAGACGCGCGAGGGCGTGCCACCATAGGCCGGCGCGGGCCCCACCCTGGCCGCGCCGACCTATGGTGACAGCCCCTCGGCGTCCCGTTTCCACTCGTTTTCGGCCTGGAACCTTCCTTTTGTCGTAAAAATATTTGCTATATAATCCCCCGGACCCCTGGAGGTCCGTAATATCGTTTTCTCGTCGTGTTTTGTTTCGAGCTGTTTTCTGCCAGATTTGTTTTGATCTAGAAGCACCATGGTCTCCAACAACAAGGACAAGGGGCCTTGGAAGGAAGAGATGGATGAAAGGATCAATAAGGAGAAGGAGAAGATAGCATCAGCAAAAGGAGAGTGGGAAACTACGAAGAGTAAGCCAATCTTGGTGGGATCGGTTAACACTGGGCGTTCTTTTTCTCATAACTTGCAGGGAGCTCTTCCGCCTGCTCTGGACCTCGACTCTTTCCCTTGTGTGGAGGAAGCAATACGGGTTGCTGATGAGTTTTGTGATCAATATCGTGCTCTAAGAAGGGAAGTGGAGATACTTCAGGAGGAGAACCAGCGACTTCGCAGAATGCTGGAATATTACTCAAATCCCAGCACAAGGCCGTCACCGCCACACTCGGGTAACAATGAGTCTCTTCAGGTTTTGGTGCAGAATTGCAAAATTGAGAAGCTGAAGCTGAAGGAGATCCTTATGAAGCGCGAGAAGAATCCATCACCATCATCACCGAAGGAGTAATTCATCATCGGTATTGGCATCCCCTTGGTTTGTTCCAAGCTTGGGGGAGTGCCGCGGTATCACATCATCACCTTTATCTTTTACTATCAAGTAGTGTCATATCATGAGTAGGGAAGTTATCATATAGAATAGTATGCAATGTGGAAGTATCTCTCTTAGTTAGTTATCGATGTATCCGTTGGTGTGAGTTATCGTTATGGAATATTAATGAGAAGTCTTATCATTTACTTTTTGCACACCTTATTTTAGTTTGCAATCTCCATTATATGATTACTCTTGACATGAGTATTGATATCACTTTGGGAACATTAAGTAAATCTATTTGGTTTTGGCAAACTTAGCATTGGTCAATAGCAACAACATCCTGATGTTTAATAAAAGAGAGAAATACACTTAGATACATTACTCCATTATCTCTATGCTTAGTATTCTTAAGTTAAAATTGCTTGTGCTTATGAGAAAGATGCATGATTGTTTCTATCATATGTATATTTGTTTGTTTCCCTCAACCTTTATGCTTGCTATCAAACCTTGCTAGCCAAAGACCTGTATCGAGAGGGAATGCTTCTCATACATCCATAACCTTAGACCAAACCTATGCCATTTGTGTCCACCATACCTACCTACTACATGGTATTTTCTGCCATTCCAAGTAAATACTTCATGTGCTACCTTTAAATTATTCAAACTATACTACTCCTTATTTGTGTCAATGTTTTATAGCTCATGAGGAAGTATGTGGTGTTTTATCTTTCAATCTTGTTGGGCGAACTTTTCCTAATGGACTAGCGGCACATCCGCTTATCCAATAACTTTGCAATAAGAGCTGGCAATGAGGTTCCCAGCCTCAATTAATAACTTTCATTAATAATTCTCTTCACATGTTTTGCTCTGATTCATCAGTAAGCAACTTAATTTTGCAATAGACACTCCTCCATGGTATGTGAATGTTGGAAGGCACCCGAGGATTCGGTTAGCCATGGATTGAGAAAGCCAAGGTTGGGGGGAGTGTCATCCTAAATAAAACTAAAATACATGTGTAAACAAAAGAGAAGGGGGATGATCTACCTTGCTGGTAGAGATGCCGTCCCTCATGGGAGCCGCTCTTGGAAGGTTCGTTTGGCAAGGGGGTTAGAGTGCCCGCTACCATTCGTTGACAACAACAAACACCTCTCAAAATCTTACTTTTATTCTCTTTATATGATTTCAAAACTTGAAAAGCTCTAGCACATGATTTAATCCCTGCTTCCCTCTGCGAAGGGCCTGTCTTTTACTTTTATGTTGAGTCAGTAAACCTATTTCCCTCTATCTCAAGCAAGCAATTGAGTTGTTGTGAACCAATCATTTATGCTATGATTCAGTTGATCATGTCTTTTATACTTTCTTGTTTAGTACCAATTTTATCTGAATGAATATGACTTTGAAGTTATCAATGATTATGAAGAGATTGTCATGCTTAAATATGAAGGCTCAGCTATAAAATCTAATATGAAAGCTTTGCTTAGAAGTACAATCCGTTAGTAGTTCTCTGACCAAGAACAAAGTTTGCCATCACCAATTATGATTTCTTATGCACCTTTACTTGTGATTTCTCTTTACTTATTTCAAGATGAGTTATATGAGGAAGTTGTTTACTAGAATGTCTTGTGTGAATGAATATGATGCTTCTTGTCCGTATTTTATTTATCGACTCTTCACTCCATAAACATGTGGTCTTGTTTATCGAGCTCAGTTTCGCTTGGGGACAAGCGAGGTCTAAGCTTGGGGGGAGTTGATACGTCCAATTTGCATCACTATTTTGTATCATAATTTGCTGTTATTCATTGATATATTTCATATTGGGACACAATACTTATGTTATTTCATCTATTTTGCATGTTTCATCATCATTGGAGGATCAAGCACCGGAGCCAGGATTCTGCTGGAAAAAGCACCGTCAGAACGCAATATTTCGGAAGATCAACTGTGGAAGGGAATTTCACGAAAATTCCTATTTTTCCAGATGACGGAGGGAGCCAGAAGGGGAAGAAGAGAGGGGCCACTGTGGGCCCAGACCATAGGGCGGCGCGGCCCAGGCCCTGGCCGCGCCACCCTATGCTCTGGGGGGCCCACGACCCTTTTCGCCTCCTTTTCTTCGCGTACTCCTTCGTCCCGAAAACCTAAGCCACAGAGGGATCCTCACGAAGGGTTACAGCCGCCTCTGCGGGGCGGAGAACACCAGAGAGAAAAGAGCTCTCCGGCGGGCAGGAATCCGCCGGGGAAATTCCCTCCCGGAGGGGGAAATCGACGCCATCGCCATCGTCATCGAGCGGGACATCATCTCCATCATCATCATCATCATCTCCACCATCTACACCGCCATCACCACCGCTGCACCTCGTCATCGCTGTAGCAATTCGGGTTAAATCTTGATTGTTTGATAGGGGAAACTCTCCCGGTGTTATTCTATACTTGTTGTAGATGCTATTGAGTGAAACCATTGAACCAAGGTTTATGTTCAGATTGTTATTCATCATCATATCACCTCTGATTGTATTCCATATGATGTCTCGTGAGTAGTTCGTTTAGTTCTTGAGGACATGGGTGAAGTCTAAATGCTAGTAGTGAATTATGGTTGAGTAATATTCAATGTTATGATATTTAAGTTGTGGTGTCATTCTTCTAGTGGTGTCGTGTGAACGTCGACTACACGACACTTCACCATTTATGGGCCTAGGGGAGTGCATCTTGTATTCGGTTGCTAATTGCGGGGTTGCCGGAGTGACAGAAACCTAAGCCCCCGTTAGTATATCGATGCAGGAGGGATCGCAGGATCTCAGAGTTTAAGGCTGTGGTTAGATTTATCTTAATTACTTTCTTGTAGTTGCGGATGCTTGCAAGGGGTATAATCACAAGTATGTATTAGTCCTAGGAAGGGCGGTGCATTAGCATAGGTTCACCCACACAACACTTATCAAAACAATGAAGATTAATCAGCTGTATGTAGCGAAAGCACTAGACTAAAATCCCCGTGTGTCCTCAGGAACGTTTGGTCATTATAAGTAAACAAACCGGCTTGTCCTTTGTGCTAAAAAGGATTGGGCCACTCGCTGCAATTATTTCTCTCGCATTTTATTTACTTGTACTTTATTTATCTGCAATATCAAAACCCCCTGAATACTTGTCTGTGAGCATTTACAGTGAATCCTTCATCGAAACTGCTTGTCAACACCTTCTGCTCCTCGTTGGGTTCGACACTCTTATTTATCGAAAGTACTACGATACACCCCCTATACTTGTGGGTCATCATGGGATCCGGTGCTTTAGTGCTGGTATGATCGCATCCGACATGTTATGCACTCATTTTCCTTTATGCTTGCCCCTCCCGCACCTTGTCTGCTCTATTTTGTACCATGCCCATCCCGCTTTTCCATCCCCACCACCGTTTCCCATCAGAAATAGCCGAGCACGAGTGCCCATAAAAAAATATCGTCGTAACTTCACTATGAATGTCGCCGCCAGACGCAAAAAAAAGGGATGCAACACGAGGACTTCCCAGGAGGTCACCCATCCTAGTACTACTCTCGCCCAAGCACGCTTAACTTCGGAGTTCTGATGGGATCCGGTGCTTTAGTGCTGGTATGATCGCATCCGACATGTTATGCACTCATTTTCCTTTATGCTTGCCCCTCCCGCACCTTGTCTGCTCTATTTTGTACCATGCCCATCCCGCTTTTCCATCCCCACCACCGTTTCCCATCAGAAATAGCCGAGCACGAGTGCCCATAAAAAAATATCGTCGTAACTTCACTATGAATGTCGCCGCCAGACGCAAAAAAAAGGGATGCAACACGAGGACTTCCCAGGAGGTCACCCATCCTAGTACTACTCTCGCCCAAGCACGCTTAACTTCGGAGTTCTGATGGGATCCGGTGCTTTAGTGCTGGTATGATCGCATCCGACATGTTATGCACTCATTTTCCTTTATGCTTGCCCCTCCCGCACCTTGTCTGCTCTATTTTGTACCATGCCCATCCCGCTTTTCCATCCCCACCACCGTTTCCCATCAGAAATAGCCGAGCACGAGTGCCCATAAAAAAATATCGTCGTAACTTCACTATGAATGTCGCCGCCAGACGCAAAAAAAAGGGATGCAACACGAGGACTTCCCAGGAGGTCACCCATCCTAGTACTACTCTCGCCCAAGCACGCTTAACTTCGGAGTTCTGATGGGATCCGGTGCTTTAGTGCTGGTATGATCGCATCCGACATGTTATGCACTCATTTTCCTTTATGCTTGCCCCTCCCGCACCTTGTCTGCTCTATTTTGTACCATGCCCATCCCGCTTTTCCATCCCCACCACCGTTTCCCATCAGAAATAGCCGAGCACGAGTGCCCATAAAAAAATATCGTCGTAACTTCACTATGAATGTCGCCGCCAGACGCAAAAAAAAGGGATGCAACACGAGGACTTCCCAGGAGGTCACCCATCCTAGTACTACTCTCGCCCAAGCACGCTTAACTTCGGAGTTCTGATGGGATCCGGTGCTTTAGTGCTGGTATGATCGCATCCGACATGTTATGCACTCATTTTCCTTTATGCTTGCCCCTCCCGCACCTTGTCTGCTCTATTTTGTACCATGCCCATCCCGCTTTTCCATCCCCACCACCGTTTCCCATCAGAAATAGCCGAGCACGAGTGCCCATAAAAAAATATCGTCGTAACTTCACTATGAATGTCGCCGCCAGACGCAAAAAAAAGGGATGCAACACGAGGACTTCCCAGGAGGTCACCCATCCTAGTACTACTCTCGCCCAAGCACGCTTAACTTCGGAGTTCTGATGGGATCCGGTGCTTTAGTGCTGGTATGATCGCATCCGACATGTTATGCACTCATTTTCCTTTATGCTTGCCCCTCCCGCACCTTGTCTGCTCTATTTTGTACCATGCCCATCCCGCTTTTCCATCCCCACCACCGTTTCCCATCAGAAATAGCCGAGCACGAGTGCCCATAAAAAAATATCGTCGTAACTTCACTATGAATGTCGCCGCCAGACGCAAAAAAAAGGGATGCAACACGAGGACTTCCCAGGAGGTCACCCATCCTAGTACTACTCTCGCCCAAGCACGCTTAACTTCGGAGTTCTGATGGGATCCGGTGCTTTAGTGCTGGTATGATCGCATCCGACATGTTATGCACTCATTTTCCTTTATGCTTGCCCCTCCCGCACCTTGTCTGCTCTATTTTGTACCATGCCCATCCCGCTTTTCCATCCCCACCACCGTTTCCCATCAGAAATAGCCGAGCACGAGTGCCCATAAAAAAATATCGTCGTAACTTCACTATGAATGTCGCCGCCAGACGCAAAAAAAAGGGATGCAACACGAGGACTTCCCAGGAGGTCACCCATCCTAGTACTACTCTCGCCCAAGCACGCTTAACTTCGGAGTTCTGATGGGATCCGGTGCTTTAGTGCTGGTATGATCGCATCCGACATGTTATGCACTCATTTTCCTTTATGCTTGCCCCTCCCGCACCTTGTCTGCTCTATTTTGTACCATGCCCATCCCGCTTTTCCATCCCCACCACCGTTTCCCATCAGAAATAGCCGAGCACGAGTGCCCATAAAAAAATATCGTCGTAACTTCACTATGAATGTCGCCGCCAGACGCAAAAAAAAGGGATGCAACACGAGGACTTCCCAGGAGGTCACCCATCCTAGTACTACTCTCGCCCAAGCACGCTTAACTTCGGAGTTCTGATGGGATCCGGTGCTTTAGTGCTGGTATGATCGCATCCGACATGTTATGCACTCATTTTCCTTTATGCTTGCCCCTCCCGCACCTTGTCTGCTCTATTTTGTACCATGCCCATCCCGCTTTTCCATCCCCACCACCGTTTCCCATCAGAAATAGCCGAGCACGAGTGCCCATAAAAAAATATCGTCGTAACTTCACTATGAATGTCGCCGCCAGATGCAAAAAAAAGGGATGCAACACGAGGACTTCCCAGGAGGTCACCCATCCTAGTACTACTCTCGCCCAAGCACGCTTAACTTCGGAGTTCTGATGGGATCCGGTGCTTTAGTGCTGGTATGATCGCATCCGACATGTTATGCACTCATTTTCCTTTATGCTTGCCCCTCCCGCACCTTGTCTGCTCTATTTTGTACCATGCCCATCCCGCTTTTCCATCCCCACCACCGTTTCCCATCAGAAATAGCCGAGCACGAGTGCCCATAAAAAAATATCGTCGTAACTTCACTATGAATGTCGCCGCCAGACGCAAAAAAAAGGGATGCAACACGAGGACTTCCCAGGAGGTCACCCATCCTAGTACTACTCTCGCCCAAGCACGCTTAACTTCGGAGTTCTGATGGGATCCGGTGCTTTAGTGCTGGTATGATCGCATCCGACATGTTATGCACTCATTTTCCTTTATGCTTGCCCCTCCCGCACCTTGTCTGCTCTATTTTGTACCATGCCCATCCCGCTTTTCCATCCCCACCACCGTTTCCCATCAGAAATAGCCGAGCACGAGTGCCCATAAAAAAATATCGTCGTAACTTCACTATGAATGTCGCCGCCAGACGCAAAAAAAAGGGATGCAACACGAGGACTTCCCAGGAGGTCACCCATCCTAGTACTACTCTCGCCCAAGCACGCTTAACTTCGGAGTTCTGATGGGATCCGGTGCTTTAGTGCTGGTATGATCGCATCCGACATGTTATGCACTCATTTTCCTTTATGCTTGCCCCTCCCGCACCTTGTCTGCTCTATTTTGTACCATGCCCATCCCGCTTTTCCATCCCCACCACCGTTTCCCATCAGAAATAGCCGAGCACGAGTGCCCATAAAAAAATATCGTCGTAACTTCACTATGAATGTCGCCGCCAGACGCAAAAAAAAGGGATGCAACACGAGGACTTCCCAGGAGGTCACCCATCCTAGTACTACTCTCGCCCAAGCACGCTTAACTTCGGAGTTCTGATGGGATCCGGTGCTTTAGTGCTGGTATGATCGCATCCGACATGTTATGCACTCATTTTCCTTTATGCTTGCCCCTCCCGCACCTTGTCTGCTCTATTTTGTACCATGCCCATCCCGCTTTTCCATCCCCACCACCGTTTCCCATCAGAAATAGCCGAGCACGAGTGCCCATAAAAAAATATCGTCGTAACTTCACTATGAATGTCGCCGCCAGACGCAAAAAAAAGGGATGCAACACGAGGACTTCCCAGGAGGTCACCCATCCTAGTACTACTCTCGCCCAAGCACGCTTAACTTCGGAGTTCTGATGGGATCCGGTGCTTTAGTGCTGGTATGATCGCATCCGACATGTTATGCACTCATTTTCCTTTATGCTTGCCCCTCCCGCACCTTGTCTGCTCTATTTTGTACCATGCCCATCCCGCTTTTCCATCCCCACCACCGTTTCCCATCAGAAATAGCCGAGCACGAGTGCCCATAAAAAAATATCGTCGTAACTTCACTATGAATGTCGCCGCCAGACGCAAAAAAAAGGGATGCAACACGAGGACTTCCCAGGAGGTCACCCATCCTAGTACTACTCTCGCCCAAGCACGCTTAACTTCGGAGTTCTGATGGGATCCGGTGCTTTAGTGCTGGTATGATCGCATCCGACATGTTATGCACTCATTTTCCTTTATGCTTGCCCCTCCCGCACCTTGTCTGCTCTATTTTGTACCATGCCCATCCCGCTTTTCCATCCCCACCACCGTTTCCCATCAGAAATAGCCGAGCACGAGTGCCCATAAAAAAATATCGTCGTAACTTCACTATGAATGTCGCCGCCAGACGCAAAAAAAAGGGATGCAACACGAGGACTTCCCAGGAGGTCACCCATCCTAGTACTACTCTCGCCCAAGCACGCTTAACTTCGGAGTTCTGATGGGATCCGGTGCTTTAGTGCTGGTATGATCGCATCCGACATGTTATGCACTCATTTTCCTTTATGCTTGCCCCTCCCGCACCTTGTCTGCTCTATTTTGTACCATGCCCATCCCGCTTTTCCATCCCCACCACCGTTTCCCATCAGAAATAGCCGAGCACGAGTGCCCATAAAAAAATATCGTCGTAACTTCACTATGAATGTCGCCGCCAGACGCAAAAAAAAGGGATGCAACACGAGGACTTCCCAGGAGGTCACCCATCCTAGTACTACTCTCGCCCAAGCACGCTTAACTTCGGAGTTCTGATGGGATCCGGTGCTTTAGTGCTGGTATGATCGCATCCGACATGTTATGCACTCATTTTCCTTTATGCTTGCCCCTCCCGCACCTTGTCTGCTCTATTTTGTACCATGCCCATCCCGCTTTTCCATCCCCACCACCGTTTCCCATCAGAAATAGCCGAGCACGAGTGCCCATAAAAAAATATCGTCGTAACTTCACTATGAATGTCGCCGCCAGACGCAAAAAAAAGGGATGCAACACGAGGACTTCCCAGGAGGTCACCCATCCTAGTACTACTCTCGCCCAAGCACGCTTAACTTCGGAGTTCTGATGGGATCCGGTGCTTTAGTGCTGGTATGATCGCATCCGACATGTTATGCACTCATTTTCCTTTATGCTTGCCCCTCCCGCACCTTGTCTGCTCTATTTTGTACCATGCCCATCCCGCTTTTCCATCCCCACCACCGTTTCCCATCAGAAATAGCCGAGCACGAGTGCCCATAAAAAAATATCGTCGTAACTTCACTATGAATGTCGCCGCCAGACGCAAAAAAAAGGGATGCAACACGAGGACTTCCCAGGAGGTCACCCATCCTAGTACTACTCTCGCCCAAGCACGCTTAACTTCGGAGTTCTGATGGGATCCGGTGCTTTAGTGCTGGTATGATCGCATCCGACATGTTATGCACTCATTTTCCTTTATGCTTGCCCCTCCCGCACCTTGTCTGCTCTATTTTGTACCATGCCCATCCCGCTTTTCCATCCCCACCACCGTTTCCCATCAGAAATAGCCGAGCACGAGTGCCCATAAAAAAATATCGTCGTAACTTCACTATGAATGTCGCCGCCAGACGCAAAAAAAAGGGATGCAACACGAGGACTTCCCAGGAGGTCACCCATCCTAGTACTACTCTCGCCCAAGCACGCTTAACTTCGGAGTTCTGATGGGATCCGGTGCTTTAGTGCTGGTATGATCGCATCCGACATGTTATGCACTCATTTTCCTTTATGCTTGCCCCTCCCGCACCTTGTCTGCTCTATTTTGTACCATGCCCATCCCGCTTTTCCATCCCCACCACCGTTTCCCATCAGAAATAGCCGAGCACGAGTGCCCATAAAAAAATATCGTCGTAACTTCACTATGAATGTCGCCGCCAGACGCAAAAAAAAGGGATGCAACACGAGGACTTCCCAGGAGGTCACCCATCCTAGTACTACTCTCGCCCAAGCACGCTTAACTTCGGAGTTCTGATGGGATCCGGTGCTTTAGTGCTGGTATGATCGCATCCGACATGTTATGCACTCATTTTCCTTTATGCTTGCCCCTCCCGCACCTTGTCTGCTCTATTTTGTACCATGCCCATCCCGCTTTTCCATCCCCACCACCGTTTCCCATCAGAAATAGCCGAGCACGAGTGCCCATAAAAAAATATCGTCGTAACTTCACTATGAATGTCGCCGCCAGACGCAAAAAAAAGGGATGCAACACGAGGACTTCCCAGGAGGTCACCCATCCTAGTACTACTCTCGCCCAAGCACGCTTAACTTCGGAGTTCTGATGGGATCCGGTGCTTTAGTGCTGGTATGATCGCATCCGACATGTTATGCACTCATTTTCCTTTATGCTTGCCCCTCCCGCACCTTGTCTGCTCTATTTTGTACCATGCCCATCCCGCTTTTCCATCCCCACCACCGTTTCCCATCAGAAATAGCCGAGCACGAGTGCCCATAAAAAAATATCGTCGTAACTTCACTATGAATGTCGCCGCCAGACGCAAAAAAAAGGGATGCAACACGAGGACTTCCCAGGAGGTCACCCATCCTAGTACTACTCTCGCCCAAGCACGCTTAACTTCGGAGTTCTGATGGGATCCGGTGCTTTAGTGCTGGTATGATCGCATCCGACATGTTATGCACTCATTTTCCTTTATGCTTGCCCCTCCCGCACCTTGTCTGCTCTATTTTGTACCATGCCCATCCCGCTTTTCCATCCCCACCACCGTTTCCCATCAGAAATAGCCGAGCACGAGTGCCCATAAAAAAATATCGTCGTAACTTCACTATGAATGTCGCCGCCAGACGCAAAAAAAAGGGATGCAACACGAGGACTTCCCAGGAGGTCACCCATCCTAGTACTACTCTCGCCCAAGCACGCTTAACTTCGGAGTTCTGATGGGATCCGGTGCTTTAGTGCTGGTATGATCGCATCCGACATGTTATGCACTCATTTTCCTTTATGCTTGCCCCTCCCGCACCTTGTCTGCTCTATTTTGTACCATGCCCATCCCGCTTTTCCATCCCCACCACCGTTTCCCATCAGAAATAGCCGAGCACGAGTGCCCATAAAAAAATATCGTCGTAACTTCACTATGAATGTCGCCGCCAGACGCAAAAAAAAGGGATGCAACACGAGGACTTCCCAGGAGGTCACCCATCCTAGTACTACTCTCGCCCAAGCACGCTTAACTTCGGAGTTCTGATGGGATCCGGTGCTTTAGTGCTGGTATGATCGCATCCGACATGTTATGCACTCATTTTCCTTTATGCTTGCCCCTCCCGCACCTTGTCTGCTCTATTTTGTACCATGCCCATCCCGCTTTTCCATCCCCACCACCGTTTCCCATCAGAAATAGCCGAGCACGAGTGCCCATAAAAAAATATCGTCGTAACTTCACTATGAATGTCGCCGCCAGACGCAAAAAAAAGGGATGCAACACGAGGACTTCCCAGGAGGTCACCCATCCTAGTACTACTCTCGCCCAAGCACGCTTAACTTCGGAGTTCTGATGGGATCCGGTGCTTTAGTGCTGGTATGATCGCATCCGACATGTTATGCACTCATTTTCCTTTATGCTTGCCCCTCCCGCACCTTGTCTGCTCTATTTTGTACCATGCCCATCCCGCTTTTCCATCCCCACCACCGTTTCCCATCAGAAATAGCCGAGCACGAGTGCCCATAAAAAAATATCGTCGTAACTTCACTATGAATGTCGCCGCCAGACGCAAAAAAAAGGGATGCAACACGAGGACTTCCCAGGAGGTCACCCATCCTAGTACTACTCTCGCCCAAGCACGCTTAACTTCGGAGTTCTGATGGGATCCGGTGCTTTAGTGCTGGTATGATCGCATCCGACATGTTATGCACTCATTTTCCTTTATGCTTGCCCCTCCCGCACCTTGTCTGCTCTATTTTGTACCATGCCCATCCCGCTTTTCCATCCCCACCACCGTTTCCCATCAGAAATAGCCGAGCACGAGTGCCCATAAAAAAATATCGTCGTAACTTCACTATGAATGTCGCCGCCAGACGCAAAAAAAAGGGATGCAACACGAGGACTTCCCAGGAGGTCACCCATCCTAGTACTACTCTCGCCCAAGCACGCTTAACTTCGGAGTTCTGATGGGATCCGGTGCTTTAGTGCTGGTATGATCGCATCCGACATGTTATGCACTCATTTTCCTTTATGCTTGCCCCTCCCGCACCTTGTCTGCTCTATTTTGTACCATGCCCATCCCGCTTTTCCATCCCCACCACCGTTTCCCATCAGAAATAGCCGAGCACGAGTGCCCATAAAAAAATATCGTCGTAACTTCACTATGAATGTCGCCGCCAGACGCAAAAAAAAGGGATGCAACACGAGGACTTCCCAGGAGGTCACCCATCCTAGTACTACTCTCGCCCAAGCACGCTTAACTTCGGAGTTCTGATGGGATCCGGTGCTTTAGTGCTGGTATGATCGCATCCGACATGTTATGCACTCATTTTCCTTTATGCTTGCCCCTCCCGCACCTTGTCTGCTCTATTTTGTACCATGCCCATCCCGCTTTTCCATCCCCACCACCGTTTCCCATCAGAAATAGCCGAGCACGAGTGCCCATAAAAAAATATCGTCGTAACTTCACTATGAATGTCGCCGCCAGACGCAAAAAAAAGGGATGCAACACGAGGACTTCCCAGGAGGTCACCCATCCTAGTACTACTCTCGCCCAAGCACGCTTAACTTCGGAGTTCTGATGGGATCCGGTGCTTTAGTGCTGGTATGATCGCATCCGACATGTTATGCACTCATTTTCCTTTATGCTTGCCCCTCCCGCACCTTGTCTGCTCTATTTTGTACCATGCCCATCCCGCTTTTCCATCCCCACCACCGTTTCCCATCAGAAATAGCCGAGCACGAGTGCCCATAAAAAAATATCGTCGTAACTTCACTATGAATGTCGCCGCCAGACGCAAAAAAAAGGGATGCAACACGAGGACTTCCCAGGAGGTCACCCATCCTAGTACTACTCTCGCCCAAGCACGCTTAACTTCGGAGTTCTGATGGGATCCGGTGCTTTAGTGCTGGTATGATCGCATCCGACATGTTATGCACTCATTTTCCTTTATGCTTGCCCCTCCCGCACCTTGTCTGCTCTATTTTGTACCATGCCCATCCCGCTTTTCCATCCCCACCACCGTTTCCCATCAGAAATAGCCGAGCACGAGTGCCCATAAAAAAATATCGTCGTAACTTCACTATGAATGTCGCCGCCAGACGCAAAAAAAAGGGATGCAACACGAGGACTTCCCAGGAGGTCACCCATCCTAGTACTACTCTCGCCCAAGCACGCTTAACTTCGGAGTTCTGATGGGATCCGGTGCTTTAGTGCTGGTATGATCGCATCCGACATGTTATGCACTCATTTTCCTTTATGCTTGCCCCTCCCGCACCTTGTCTGCTCTATTTTGTACCATGCCCATCCCGCTTTTCCATCCCCACCACCGTTTCCCATCAGAAATAGCCGAGCACGAGTGCCCATAAAAAAATATCGTCGTAACTTCACTATGAATGTCGCCGCCAGACGCAAAAAAAAGGGATGCAACACGAGGACTTCCCAGGAGGTCACCCATCCTAGTACTACTCTCGCCCAAGCACGCTTAACTTCGGAGTTCTGATGGGATCCGGTGCTTTAGTGCTGGTATGATCGCATCCGACATGTTATGCACTCATTTTCCTTTATGCTTGCCCCTCCCGCACCTTGTCTGCTCTATTTTGTACCATGCCCATCCCGCTTTTCCATCCCCACCACCGTTTCCCATCAGAAATAGCCGAGCACGAGTGCCCATAAAAAAATATCGTCGTAACTTCACTATGAATGTCGCCGCCAGACGCAAAAAAAAGGGATGCAACACGAGGACTTCCCAGGAGGTCACCCATCCTAGTACTACTCTCGCCCAAGCACGCTTAACTTCGGAGTTCTGATGGGATCCGGTGCTTTAGTGCTGGTATGATCGCATCCGACATGTTATGCACTCATTTTCCTTTATGCTTGCCCCTCCCGCACCTTGTCTGCTCTATTTTGTACCATGCCCATCCCGCTTTTCCATCCCCACCACCGTTTCCCATCAGAAATAGCCGAGCACGAGTGCCCATAAAAAAATATCGTCGTAACTTCACTATGAATGTCGCCGCCAGACGCAAAAAAAAGGGATGCAACACGAGGACTTCCCAGGAGGTCACCCATCCTAGTACTACTCTCGCCCAAGCACGCTTAACTTCGGAGTTCTGATGGGATCCGGTGCTTTAGTGCTGGTATGATCGCATCCGACATGTTATGCACTCATTTTCCTTTATGCTTGCCCCTCCCGCACCTTGTCTGCTCTATTTTGTACCATGCCCATCCCGCTTTTCCATCCCCACCACCGTTTCCCATCAGAAATAGCCGAGCACGAGTGCCCATAAAAAAATATCGTCGTAACTTCACTATGAATGTCGCCGCCAGACGCAAAAAAAAGGGATGCAACACGAGGACTTCCCAGGAGGTCACCCATCCTAGTACTACTCTCGCCCAAGCACGCTTAACTTCGGAGTTCTGATGGGATCCGGTGCTTTAGTGCTGGTATGATCGCATCCGACATGTTATGCACTCATTTTCCTTTATGCTTGCCCCTCCCGCACCTTGTCTGCTCTATTTTGTACCATGCCCATCCCGCTTTTCCATCCCCACCACCGTTTCCCATCAGAAATAGCCGAGCACGAGTGCCCATAAAAAAATATCGTCGTAACTTCACTATGAATGTCGCCGCCAGACGCAAAAAAAAGGGATGCAACACGAGGACTTCCCAGGAGGTCACCCATCCTAGTACTACTCTCGCCCAAGCACGCTTAACTTCGGAGTTCTGATGGGATCCGGTGCTTTAGTGCTGGTATGATCGCATCCGACATGTTATGCACTCATTTTCCTTTATGCTTGCCCCTCCCGCACCTTGTCTGCTCTATTTTGTACCATGCCCATCCCGCTTTTCCATCCCCACCACCGTTTCCCATCAGAAATAGCCGAGCACGAGTGCCCATAAAAAAATATCGTCGTAACTTCACTATGAATGTCGCCGCCAGACGCAAAAAAAAGGGATGCAACACGAGGACTTCCCAGGAGGTCACCCATCCTAGTACTACTCTCGCCCAAGCACGCTTAACTTCGGAGTTCTGATGGGATCCGGTGCTTTAGTGCTGGTATGATCGCATCCGACATGTTATGCACTCATTTTCCTTTATGCTTGCCCCTCCCGCACCTTGTCTGCTCTATTTTGTACCATGCCCATCCCGCTTTTCCATCCCCACCACCGTTTCCCATCAGAAATAGCCGAGCACGAGTGCCCATAAAAAAATATCGTCGTAACTTCACTATGAATGTCGCCGCCAGACGCAAAAAAAAGGGATGCAACACGAGGACTTCCCAGGAGGTCACCCATCCTAGTACTACTCTCGCCCAAGCACGCTTAACTTCGGAGTTCTGATGGGATCCGGTGCTTTAGTGCTGGTATGATCGCATCCGACATGTTATGCACTCATTTTCCTTTATGCTTGCCCCTCCCGCACCTTGTCTGCTCTATTTTGTACCATGCCCATCCCGCTTTTCCATCCCCACCACCGTTTCCCATCAGAAATAGCCGAGCACGAGTGCCCATAAAAAAATATCGTCGTAACTTCACTATGAATGTCGCCGCCAGACGCAAAAAAAAGGGATGCAACACGAGGACTTCCCAGGAGGTCACCCATCCTAGTACTACTCTCGCCCAAGCACGCTTAACTTCGGAGTTCTGATGGGATCCGGTGCTTTAGTGCTGGTATGATCGCATCCGACATGTTATGCACTCATTTTCCTTTATGCTTGCCCCTCCCGCACCTTGTCTGCTCTATTTTGTACCATGCCCATCCCGCTTTTCCATCC
The DNA here is from genome assembly GCA_030979885.1 of Lolium multiflorum. Classification (NCBI taxonomy): domain Eukaryota; kingdom Viridiplantae; phylum Streptophyta; class Magnoliopsida; order Poales; family Poaceae; genus Lolium; species Lolium multiflorum. The sequence continues at coordinate 145,792 of JAUUTY010000750.1, forward strand.
CCACCACCGTTTCCCATCAGAAATAGCCGAGCACGAGTGCCCATAAAAAAATATCGTCGTAACTTCACTATGAATGTCGCCGCCAGACGCAAAAAAAAGGGATGCAACACGAGGACTTCCCAGGAGGTCACCCATCCTAGTACTACTCTCGCCCAAGCACGCTTAACTTCGGAGTTCTGATGGGATCCGGTGCTTTAGTGCTGGTATGATCGCATCCGACATGTTATGCACTCATTTTCCTTTATGCTTGCCCCTCCCGCACCTTGTCTGCTCTATTTTGTACCATGCCCATCCCGCTTTTCCATCCCCACCACCGTTTCCCATCAGAAATAGCCGAGCACGAGTGCCCATAAAAAAATATCGTCGTAACTTCACTATGAATGTCGCCGCCAGACGCAAAAAAAAGGGATGCAACACGAGGACTTCCCAGGAGGTCACCCATCCTAGTACTACTCTCGCCCAAGCACGCTTAACTTCGGAGTTCTGATGGGATCCGGTGCTTTAGTGCTGGTATGATCGCATCCGACATGTTATGCACTCATTTTCCTTTATGCTTGCCCCTCCCGCACCTTGTCTGCTCTATTTTGTACCATGCCCATCCCGCTTTTCCATCCCCACCACCGTTTCCCATCAGAAATAGCCGAGCACGAGTGCCCATAAAAAAATATCGTCGTAACTTCACTATGAATGTCGCCGCCAGACGCAAAAAAAAGGGATGCAACACGAGGACTTCCCAGGAGGTCACCCATCCTAGTACTACTCTCGCCCAAGCACGCTTAACTTCGGAGTTCTGATGGGATCCGGTGCTTTAGTGCTGGTATGATCGCATCCGACATGTTATGCACTCATTTTCCTTTATGCTTGCCCCTCCCGCACCTTGTCTGCTCTATTTTGTACCATGCCCATCCCGCTTTTCCATCCCCACCACCGTTTCCCATCAGAAATAGCCGAGCACGAGTGCCCATAAAAAAATATCGTCGTAACTTCACTATGAATGTCGCCGCCAGACGCAAAAAAAAGGGATGCAACACGAGGACTTCCCAGGAGGTCACCCATCCTAGTACTACTCTCGCCCAAGCACGCTTAACTTCGGAGTTCTGATGGGATCCGGTGCTTTAGTGCTGGTATGATCGCATCCGACATGTTATGCACTCATTTTCCTTTATGCTTGCCCCTCCCGCACCTTGTCTGCTCTATTTTGTACCATGCCCATCCCGCTTTTCCATCCCCACCACCGTTTCCCATCAGAAATAGCCGAGCACGAGTGCCCATAAAAAAATATCGTCGTAACTTCACTATGAATGTCGCCGCCAGACGCAAAAAAAAGGGATGCAACACGAGGACTTCCCAGGAGGTCACCCATCCTAGTACTACTCTCGCCCAAGCACGCTTAACTTCGGAGTTCTGATGGGATCCGGTGCTTTAGTGCTGGTATGATCGCATCCGACATGTTATGCACTCATTTTCCTTTATGCTTGCCCCTCCCGCACCTTGTCTGCTCTATTTTGTACCATGCCCATCCCGCTTTTCCATCCCCACCACCGTTTCCCATCAGAAATAGCCGAGCACGAGTGCCCATAAAAAAATATCGTCGTAACTTCACTATGAATGTCGCCGCCAGACGCAAAAAAAAGGGATGCAACACGAGGACTTCCCAGGAGGTCACCCATCCTAGTACTACTCTCGCCCAAGCACGCTTAACTTCGGAGTTCTGATGGGATCCGGTGCTTTAGTGCTGGTATGATCGCATCCGACATGTTATGCACTCATTTTCCTTTATGCTTGCCCCTCCCGCACCTTGTCTGCTCTATTTTGTACCATGCCCATCCCGCTTTTCCATCCCCACCACCGTTTCCCATCAGAAATAGCCGAGCACGAGTGCCCATAAAAAAATATCGTCGTAACTTCACTATGAATGTCGCCGCCAGACGCAAAAAAAAGGGATGCAACACGAGGACTTCCCAGGAGGTCACCCATCCTAGTACTACTCTCGCCCAAGCACGCTTAACTTCGGAGTTCTGATGGGATCCGGTGCTTTAGTGCTGGTATGATCGCATCCGACATGTTATGCACTCATTTTCCTTTATGCTTGCCCCTCCCGCACCTTGTCTGCTCTATTTTGTACCATGCCCATCCCGCTTTTCCATCCCCACCACCGTTTCCCATCAGAAATAGCCGAGCACGAGTGCCCATAAAAAAATATCGTCGTAACTTCACTATGAATGTCGCCGCCAGACGCAAAAAAAAGGGATGCAACACGAGGACTTCCCAGGAGGTCACCCATCCTAGTACTACTCTCGCCCAAGCACGCTTAACTTCGGAGTTCTGATGGGATCCGGTGCTTTAGTGCTGGTATGATCGCATCCGACATGTTATGCACTCATTTTCCTTTATGCTTGCCCCTCCCGCACCTTGTCTGCTCTATTTTGTACCATGCCCATCCCGCTTTTCCATCCCCACCACCGTTTCCCATCAGAAATAGCCGAGCACGAGTGCCCATAAAAAAATATCGTCGTAACTTCACTATGAATGTCGCCGCCAGACGCAAAAAAAAGGGATGCAACACGAGGACTTCCCAGGAGGTCACCCATCCTAGTACTACTCTCGCCCAAGCACGCTTAACTTCGGAGTTCTGATGGGATCCGGTGCTTTAGTGCTGGTATGATCGCATCCGACATGTTATGCACTCATTTTCCTTTATGCTTGCCCCTCCCGCACCTTGTCTGCTCTATTTTGTACCATGCCCATCCCGCTTTTCCATCCCCACCACCGTTTCCCATCAGAAATAGCCGAGCACGAGTGCCCATAAAAAAATATCGTCGTAACTTCACTATGAATGTCGCCGCCAGACGCAAAAAAAAGGGATGCAACACGAGGACTTCCCAGGAGGTCACCCATCCTAGTACTACTCTCGCCCAAGCACGCTTAACTTCGGAGTTCTGATGGGATCCGGTGCTTTAGTGCTGGTATGATCGCATCCGACATGTTATGCACTCATTTTCCTTTATGCTTGCCCCTCCCGCACCTTGTCTGCTCTATTTTGTACCATGCCCATCCCGCTTTTCCATCCCCACCACCGTTTCCCATCAGAAATAGCCGAGCACGAGTGCCCATAAAAAAATATCGTCGTAACTTCACTATGAATGTCGCCGCCAGACGCAAAAAAAAGGGATGCAACACGAGGACTTCCCAGGAGGTCACCCATCCTAGTACTACTCTCGCCCAAGCACGCTTAACTTCGGAGTTCTGATGGGATCCGGTGCTTTAGTGCTGGTATGATCGCATCCGACATGTTATGCACTCATTTTCCTTTATGCTTGCCCCTCCCGCACCTTGTCTGCTCTATTTTGTACCATGCCCATCCCGCTTTTCCATCCCCACCACCGTTTCCCATCAGAAATAGCCGAGCACGAGTGCCCATAAAAAAATATCGTCGTAACTTCACTATGAATGTCGCCGCCAGACGCAAAAAAAAGGGATGCAACACGAGGACTTCCCAGGAGGTCACCCATCCTAGTACTACTCTCGCCCAAGCACGCTTAACTTCGGAGTTCTGATGGGATCCGGTGCTTTAGTGCTGGTATGATCGCATCCGACATGTTATGCACTCATTTTCCTTTATGCTTGCCCCTCCCGCACCTTGTCTGCTCTATTTTGTACCATGCCCATCCCGCTTTTCCATCCCCACCACCGTTTCCCATCAGAAATAGCCGAGCACGAGTGCCCATAAAAAAATATCGTCGTAACTTCACTATGAATGTCGCCGCCAGACGCAAAAAAAAGGGATGCAACACGAGGACTTCCCAGGAGGTCACCCATCCTAGTACTACTCTCGCCCAAGCACGCTTAACTTCGGAGTTCTGATGGGATCCGGTGCTTTAGTGCTGGTATGATCGCATCCGACATGTTATGCACTCATTTTCCTTTATGCTTGCCCCTCCCGCACCTTGTCTGCTCTATTTTGTACCATGCCCATCCCGCTTTTCCATCCCCACCACCGTTTCCCATCAGAAATAGCCGAGCACGAGTGCCCATAAAAAAATATCGTCGTAACTTCACTATGAATGTCGCCGCCAGACGCAAAAAAAAGGGATGCAACACGAGGACTTCCCAGGAGGTCACCCATCCTAGTACTACTCTCGCCCAAGCACGCTTAACTTCGGAGTTCTGATGGGATCCGGTGCTTTAGTGCTGGTATGATCGCATCCGACATGTTATGCACTCATTTTCCTTTATGCTTGCCCCTCCCGCACCTTGTCTGCTCTATTTTGTACCATGCCCATCCCGCTTTTCCATCCCCACCACCGTTTCCCATCAGAAATAGCCGAGCACGAGTGCCCATAAAAAAATATCGTCGTAACTTCACTATGAATGTCGCCGCCAGACGCAAAAAAAAGGGATGCAACACGAGGACTTCCCAGGAGGTCACCCATCCTAGTACTACTCTCGCCCAAGCACGCTTAACTTCGGAGTTCTGATGGGATCCGGTGCTTTAGTGCTGGTATGATCGCATCCGACATGTTATGCACTCATTTTCCTTTATGCTTGCCCCTCCCGCACCTTGTCTGCTCTATTTTGTACCATGCCCATCCCGCTTTTCCATCCCCACCACCGTTTCCCATCAGAAATAGCCGAGCACGAGTGCCCATAAAAAAATATCGTCGTAACTTCACTATGAATGTCGCCGCCAGACGCAAAAAAAAGGGATGCAACACGAGGACTTCCCAGGAGGTCACCCATCCTAGTACTACTCTCGCCCAAGCACGCTTAACTTCGGAGTTCTGATGGGATCCGGTGCTTTAGTGCTGGTATGATCGCATCCGACATGTTATGCACTCATTTTCCTTTATGCTTGCCCCTCCCGCACCTTGTCTGCTCTATTTTGTACCATGCCCATCCCGCTTTTCCATCCCCACCACCGTTTCCCATCAGAAATAGCCGAGCACGAGTGCCCATAAAAAAATATCGTCGTAACTTCACTATGAATGTCGCCGCCAGACGCAAAAAAAAGGGATGCAACACGAGGACTTCCCAGGAGGTCACCCATCCTAGTACTACTCTCGCCCAAGCACGCTTAACTTCGGAGTTCTGATGGGATCCGGTGCTTTAGTGCTGGTATGATCGCATCCGACATGTTATGCACTCATTTTCCTTTATGCTTGCCCCTCCCGCACCTTGTCTGCTCTATTTTGTACCATGCCCATCCCGCTTTTCCATCCCCACCACCGTTTCCCATCAGAAATAGCCGAGCACGAGTGCCCATAAAAAAATATCGTCGTAACTTCACTATGAATGTCGCCGCCAGACGCAAAAAAAAGGGATGCAACACGAGGACTTCCCAGGAGGTCACCCATCCTAGTACTACTCTCGCCCAAGCACGCTTAACTTCGGAGTTCTGATGGGATCCGGTGCTTTAGTGCTGGTATGATCGCATCCGACATGTTATGCACTCATTTTCCTTTATGCTTGCCCCTCCCGCACCTTGTCTGCTCTATTTTGTACCATGCCCATCCCGCTTTTCCATCCCCACCACCGTTTCCCATCAGAAATAGCCGAGCACGAGTGCCCATAAAAAAATATCGTCGTAACTTCACTATGAATGTCGCCGCCAGACGCAAAAAAAAGGGATGCAACACGAGGACTTCCCAGGAGGTCACCCATCCTAGTACTACTCTCGCCCAAGCACGCTTAACTTCGGAGTTCTGATGGGATCCGGTGCTTTAGTGCTGGTATGATCGCATCCGACATGTTATGCACTCATTTTCCTTTATGCTTGCCCCTCCCGCACCTTGTCTGCTCTATTTTGTACCATGCCCATCCCGCTTTTCCATCCCCACCACCGTTTCCCATCAGAAATAGCCGAGCACGAGTGCCCATAAAAAAATATCGTCGTAACTTCACTATGAATGTCGCCGCCAGACGCAAAAAAAAGGGATGCAACACGAGGACTTCCCAGGAGGTCACCCATCCTAGTACTACTCTCGCCCAAGCACGCTTAACTTCGGAGTTCTGATGGGATCCGGTGCTTTAGTGCTGGTATGATCGCATCCGACATGTTATGCACTCATTTTCCTTTATGCTTGCCCCTCCCGCACCTTGTCTGCTCTATTTTGTACCATGCCCATCCCGCTTTTCCATCCCCACCACCGTTTCCCATCAGAAATAGCCGAGCACGAGTGCCCATAAAAAAATATCGTCGTAACTTCACTATGAATGTCGCCGCCAGACGCAAAAAAAAGGGATGCAACACGAGGACTTCCCAGGAGGTCACCCATCCTAGTACTACTCTCGCCCAAGCACGCTTAACTTCGGAGTTCTGATGGGATCCGGTGCTTTAGTGCTGGTATGATCGCATCCGACATGTTATGCACTCATTTTCCTTTATGCTTGCCCCTCCCGCACCTTGTCTGCTCTATTTTGTACCATGCCCATCCCGCTTTTCCATCCCCACCACCGTTTCCCATCAGAAATAGCCGAGCACGAGTGCCCATAAAAAAATATCGTCGTAACTTCACTATGAATGTCGCCGCCAGACGCAAAAAAAAGGGATGCAACACGAGGACTTCCCAGGAGGTCACCCATCCTAGTACTACTCTCGCCCAAGCACGCTTAACTTCGGAGTTCTGATGGGATCCGGTGCTTTAGTGCTGGTATGATCGCATCCGACATGTTATGCACTCATTTTCCTTTATGCTTGCCCCTCCCGCACCTTGTCTGCTCTATTTTGTACCATGCCCATCCCGCTTTTCCATCCCCACCACCGTTTCCCATCAGAAATAGCCGAGCACGAGTGCCCATAAAAAAATATCGTCGTAACTTCACTATGAATGTCGCCGCCAGACGCAAAAAAAAGGGATGCAACACGAGGACTTCCCAGGAGGTCACCCATCCTAGTACTACTCTCGCCCAAGCACGCTTAACTTCGGAGTTCTGATGGGATCCGGTGCTTTAGTGCTGGTATGATCGCATCCGACATGTTATGCACTCATTTTCCTTTATGCTTGCCCCTCCCGCACCTTGTCTGCTCTATTTTGTACCATGCCCATCCCGCTTTTCCATCCCCACCACCGTTTCCCATCAGAAATAGCCGAGCACGAGTGCCCATAAAAAAATATCGTCGTAACTTCACTATGAATGTCGCCGCCAGACGCAAAAAAAAGGGATGCAACACGAGGACTTCCCAGGAGGTCACCCATCCTAGTACTACTCTCGCCCAAGCACGCTTAACTTCGGAGTTCTGATGGGATCCGGTGCTTTAGTGCTGGTATGATCGCATCCGACATGTTATGCACTCATTTTCCTTTATGCTTGCCCCTCCCGCACCTTGTCTGCTCTATTTTGTACCATGCCCATCCCGCTTTTCCATCCCCACCACCGTTTCCCATCAGAAATAGCCGAGCACGAGTGCCCATAAAAAAATATCGTCGTAACTTCACTATGAATGTCGCCGCCAGACGCAAAAAAAAGGGATGCAACACGAGGACTTCCCAGGAGGTCACCCATCCTAGTACTACTCTCGCCCAAGCACGCTTAACTTCGGAGTTCTGATGGGATCCGGTGCTTTAGTGCTGGTATGATCGCATCCGACATGTTATGCACTCATTTTCCTTTATGCTTGCCCCTCCCGCACCTTGTCTGCTCTATTTTGTACCATGCCCATCCCGCTTTTCCATCCCCACCACCGTTTCCCATCAGAAATAGCCGAGCACGAGTGCCCATAAAAAAATATCGTCGTAACTTCACTATGAATGTCGCCGCCAGACGCAAAAAAAAGGGATGCAACACGAGGACTTCCCAGGAGGTCACCCATCCTAGTACTACTCTCGCCCAAGCACGCTTAACTTCGGAGTTCTGATGGGATCCGGTGCTTTAGTGCTGGTATGATCGCATCCGACATGTTATGCACTCATTTTCCTTTATGCTTGCCCCTCCCGCACCTTGTCTGCTCTATTTTGTACCATGCCCATCCCGCTTTTCCATCCCCACCACCGTTTCCCATCAGAAATAGCCGAGCACGAGTGCCCATAAAAAAATATCGTCGTAACTTCACTATGAATGTCGCCGCCAGACGCAAAAAAAAGGGATGCAACACGAGGACTTCCCAGGAGGTCACCCATCCTAGTACTACTCTCGCCCAAGCACGCTTAACTTCGGAGTTCTGATGGGATCCGGTGCTTTAGTGCTGGTATGATCGCATCCGACATGTTATGCACTCATTTTCCTTTATGCTTGCCCCTCCCGCACCTTGTCTGCTCTATTTTGTACCATGCCCATCCCGCTTTTCCATCCCCACCACCGTTTCCCATCAGAAATAGCCGAGCACGAGTGCCCATAAAAAAATATCGTCGTAACTTCACTATGAATGTCGCCGCCAGACGCAAAAAAAAGGGATGCAACACGAGGACTTCCCAGGAGGTCACCCATCCTAGTACTACTCTCGCCCAAGCACGCTTAACTTCGGAGTTCTGATGGGATCCGGTGCTTTAGTGCTGGTATGATCGCATCCGACATGTTATGCACTCATTTTCCTTTATGCTTGCCCCTCCCGCACCTTGTCTGCTCTATTTTGTACCATGCCCATCCCGCTTTTCCATCCCCACCACCGTTTCCCATCAGAAATAGCCGAGCACGAGTGCCCATAAAAAAATATCGTCGTAACTTCACTATGAATGTCGCCGCCAGACGCAAAAAAAAGGGATGCAACACGAGGACTTCCCAGGAGGTCACCCATCCTAGTACTACTCTCGCCCAAGCACGCTTAACTTCGGAGTTCTGATGGGATCCGGTGCTTTAGTGCTGGTATGATCGCATCCGACATGTTATGCACTCATTTTCCTTTATGCTTGCCCCTCCCGCACCTTGTCTGCTCTATTTTGTACCATGCCCATCCCGCTTTTCCATCCCCACCACCGTTTCCCATCAGAAATAGCCGAGCACGAGTGCCCATAAAAAAATATCGTCGTAACTTCACTATGAATGTCGCCGCCAGACGCAAAAAAAAGGGATGCAACACGAGGACTTCCCAGGAGGTCACCCATCCTAGTACTACTCTCGCCCAAGCACGCTTAACTTCGGAGTTCTGATGGGATCCGGTGCTTTAGTGCTGGTATGATCGCATCCGACATGTTATGCACTCATTTTCCTTTATGCTTGCCCCTCCCGCACCTTGTCTGCTCTATTTTGTACCATGCCCATCCCGCTTTTCCATCCCCACCACCGTTTCCCATCAGAAATAGCCGAGCACGAGTGCCCATAAAAAAATATCGTCGTAACTTCACTATGAATGTCGCCGCCAGACGCAAAAAAAAGGGATGCAACACGAGGACTTCCCAGGAGGTCACCCATCCTAGTACTACTCTCGCCCAAGCACGCTTAACTTCGGAGTTCTGATGGGATCCGGTGCTTTAGTGCTGGTATGATCGCATCCGACATGTTATGCACTCATTTTCCTTTATGCTTGCCCCTCCCGCACCTTGTCTGCTCTATTTTGTACCATGCCCATCCCGCTTTTCCATCCCCACCACCGTTTCCCATCAGAAATAGCCGAGCACGAGTGCCCATAAAAAAATATCGTCGTAACTTCACTATGAATGTCGCCGCCAGACGCAAAAAAAAAGGGATGCAACACGAGGACTTCCCAGGAGGTCACCCATCCTAGTACTACTCTCGCCCAAGCACGCTTAACTTCGGAGTTCTGATGGGATCCGGTGCTTTAGTGCTGGTATGATCGCATCCGACATGTTATGCACTCATTTTCCTTTATGCTTGCCCCTCCCGCACCTTGTCTGCTCTATTTTGTACCATGCCCATCCCGCTTTTCCATCCCCACCACCGTTTCCCATCAGAAATAGCCGAGCACGAGTGCCCATAAAAAAATATCGTCGTAACTTCACTATGAATGTCGCCGCCAGACGCAAAAAAAAAGGGATGCAACACGAGGACTTCCCAGGAGGTCACCCATCCTAGTACTACTCTCGCCCAAGCACGCTTAACTTCGGAGTTCTGATGGGATCCGGTGCTTTAGTGCTGGTATGATCGCATCCGACATGTTATGCACTCATTTTCCTTTATGCTTGCCCCTCCCGCACCTTGTCTGCTCTATTTTGTACCATGCCCATCCCGCTTTTCCATCCCCACCACCGTTTCCCATCAGAAATAGCCGAGCACGAGTGCCCATAAAAAAATATCGTCGTAACTTCACTATGAATGTCGCCGCCAGACGCAAAAAAAAGGGATGCAACACGAGGACTTCCCAGGAGGTCACCCATCCTAGTACTACTCTCGCCCAAGCACGCTTAACTTCGGAGTTCTGATGGGATCCGGTGCTTTAGTGCTGGTATGATCGCATCCGACATGTTATGCACTCATTTTCCTTTATGCTTGCCCCTCCCGCACCTTGTCTGCTCTATTTTGTACCATGCCCATCCCGCTTTTCCATCCCCACCACCGTTTCCCATCAGAAATAGCCGAGCACGAGTGCCCATAAAAAAATATCGTCGTAACTTCACTATGAATGTCGCCGCCAGACGCAAAAAAAAGGGATGCAACACGAGGACTTCCCAGGAGGTCACCCATCCTAGTACTACTCTCGCCCAAGCACGCTTAACTTCGGAGTTCTGATGGGATCCGGTGCTTTAGTGCTGGTATGATCGCATCCGACATGTTATGCACTCATTTTCCTTTATGCTTGCCCCTCCCGCACCTTGTCTGCTCTATTTTGTACCATGCCCATCCCGCTTTTCCATCCCCACCACCGTTTCCCATCAGAAATAGCCGAGCACGAGTGCCCATAAAAAAATATCGTCGTAACTTCACTATGAATGTCGCCGCCAGACGCAAAAAAAAGGGATGCAACACGAGGACTTCCCAGGAGGTCACCCATCCTAGTACTACTCTCGCCCAAGCACGCTTAACTTCGGAGTTCTGATGGGATCCGGTGCTTTAGTGCTGGTATGATCGCATCCGACATGTTATGCACTCATTTTCCTTTATGCTTGCCCCTCCCGCACCTTGTCTGCTCTATTTTGTACCATGCCCATCCCGCTTTTCCATCCCCACCACCGTTTCCCATCAGAAATAGCCGAGCACGAGTGCCCATAAAAAAATATCGTCGTAACTTCACTATGAATGTCGCCGCCAGACGCAAAAAAAAGGGATGCAACACGAGGACTTCCCAGGAGGTCACCCATCCTAGTACTACTCTCGCCCAAGCACGCTTAACTTCGGAGTTCTGATGGGATCCGGTGCTTTAGTGCTGGTATGATCGCATCCGACATGTTATGCACTCATTTTCCTTTATGCTTGCCCCTCCCGCACCTTGTCTGCTCTATTTTGTACCATGCCCATCCCGCTTTTCCATCCCCACCACCGTTTCCCATCAGAAATAGCCGAGCACGAGTGCCCATAAAAAAATATCGTCGTAACTTCACTATGAATGTCGCCGCCAGACGCAAAAAAAAGGGATGCAACACGAGGACTTCCCAGGAGGTCACCCATCCTAGTACTACTCTCGCCCAAGCACGCTTAACTTCGGAGTTCTGATGGGATCCGGTGCTTTAGTGCTGGTATGATCGCATCCGACATGTTATGCACTCATTTTCCTTTATGCTTGCCCCTCCCGCACCTTGTCTGCTCTATTTTGTACCATGCCCATCCCGCTTTTCCATCCCCACCACCGTTTCCCATCAGAAATAGCCGAGCACGAGTGCCCATAAAAAAATATCGTCGTAACTTCACTATGAATGTCGCCGCCAGACGCAAAAAAAAGGGATGCAACACGAGGACTTCCCAGGAGGTCACCCATCCTAGTACTACTCTCGCCCAAGCACGCTTAACTTCGGAGTTCTGATGGGATCCGGTGCTTTAGTGCTGGTATGATCGCATCCGACATGTTATGCACTCATTTTCCTTTATGCTTGCCCCTCCCGCACCTTGTCTGCTCTATTTTGTACCATGCCCATCCCGCTTTTCCATCCCCACCACCGTTTCCCATCAGAAATAGCCGAGCACGAGTGCCCATAAAAAAATATCGTCGTAACTTCACTATGAATGTCGCCGCCAGACGCAAAAAAAAGGGATGCAACACGAGGACTTCCCAGGAGGTCACCCATCCTAGTACTACTCTCGCCCAAGCACGCTTAACTTCGGAGTTCTGATGGGATCCGGTGCTTTAGTGCTGGTATGATCGCATCCGACATGTTATGCACTCATTTTCCTTTATGCTTGCCCCTCCCGCACCTTGTCTGCTCTATTTTGTACCATGCCCATCCCGCTTTTCCATCCCCACCACCGTTTCCCATCAGAAATAGCCGAGCACGAGTGCCCATAAAAAAATATCGTCGTAACTTCACTATGAATGTCGCCGCCAGACGCAAAAAAAAGGGATGCAACACGAGGACTTCCCAGGAGGTCACCCATCCTAGTACTACTCTCGCCCAAGCACGCTTAACTTCGGAGTTCTGATGGGATCCGGTGCTTTAGTGCTGGTATGATCGCATCCGACATGTTATGCACTCATTTTCCTTTATGCTTGCCCCTCCCGCACCTTGTCTGTCTATTTTGTACTTTGCCCATCCCGCTTTTCCATCCCCACCACCGTTTCCCATCAGAAATAGCCGAGCACCATCAAAAATATCGTCGTAGCTTCACATGAATGCCCATAGAATGCAACACGAGGACTTCCCAGGAGGTCACCCATCCTAGTACTACTCTCGCCCAAGCACGCTTAACTTCGGAGTTCTGATGGGATCCGGTGCTTTAGTGCTGGTATGATCGCATCCGACATGTTATGCACTCATTTTCCTTTATGCTTGCCCCTCCCGCACCTTGTCTGCTCTATTTTGTACCATGCCCATCCCGCTTTTCCATCCCCACCACCGTTTCCCATCAGAAATAGCCGAGCACGAGTGCCCATAAAAAAATATCGTCGTAACTTCACTATGAATGTCGCCGCCAGACGCAAAAAAAAGGGATGCAACACGAGGACTTCCCAGGAGGTCACCCATCCTAGTACTACCATTTCAAAATAGCTTATAGCTGCATGATTAGTGACAGGCATTATGCCTGTCACTAGTCTGCACATAAAAGGAGTTCGCTGGTCATTCCAAAATGCTATGATTAGTAGTGACCTTGTAACTCGCTACTATCGTATTCCCAGGCCAGCCTTTTAATACCGAGCCCAGAGGCCATAGGATAATGAAGGCAATTGATAGGAAGCGCCGCGGCTTCACTATGAATGCATCGCCCGCGTTATTTCAGACGCAACTCAAAATAGGGTTCTTGCAACTACCGAGGAACGGCCTGCTCAGGAGGTTTCTCCCGCCGCGCCTCTCGCCCACACGCTAACTTCGGACGCCGACGGGATCCGGTGCTTTAGTGCTGCATCGCATCCACATGTTATGCACTCACGCCTTTATGCTTGCCCCTCCCGCCCTTGTCTGCTCTATTTTGTACGCAGGCCCATCCCGCTTTTCCATCCCCACCACCGTTTCCCATCAGCAATAGCCGAGCACGAGCCGCCCATAAAAAAATATCGTCGTAACTTCACTATGAATGTCGCCGCCAGACGCAAAAAAAAGGGATGCAACACGAGGCACTTCCCGGAGGTCACCCATCCTAGTACTACTCTCGCCCAATTTGCACAATATATTGCTTCCCAGTTTTCATGGGATGCGGTGCTTTAATGCTGTAATCTAGATATTGATGTTCTAATATGTTATAGCTCTCATACATCATTTATGCTTGCCCCTCCCGCAAATAATCTGCTTTGACATGTACCATGCCCATCCCGCTTTTCCATCCCCTCCACCGTTTCTCATCAAAATATCTTCGAAGCACGTGTTAGCTCATTTAAAAATATCGTCAGTAACTTCACTATGAATGTATCCGCCATGCCTGCAAAAAAAATATGGAGGAACACATACTTCCCAGGAGGTCACCCATACTAGTACTACAATCGAGAAAGCCAAGGTTACTTTTTTTGGTCATCAGAACCGGTGAATCTGTGCTGGATGATCGCATTGACATGTTAATCTCATCTCATTTTCCTCTTAGGTGGCTGTGTGTTCCCGCAGATTGTCTCTCTCTTTCTGTCCATGGCATCTCCTTTTTTTCAAATTTGTGAGCATCAATTTCAATCAAAATACTGAGCAATAAATGAAGTTAAAAAAATATCTCTGTAACTTGCTACTATGAATGTCGCCGTTAGAAGCAAAAAAAAGGGATGCAACACAGGATTCAGGAGGTCACCCATCAGAGATGATTATATAAGATTATTAAGTCTGAGTTTGATAGACCGGTGCTATAGTCTGGTATGATCGCATCCGACATGTTATGCACTCTCTTCCTTTATGCTTGCCCCTCCCACACCTTGCAGCTCTATTTTGTACCATGCCCATCCCGCTTTTCCATCCCCACCACTTTTGGCATCAGAAATACCGAACACGAGTGCCCATAAAAAAATATTCGTGTAACAAACTTAAAGAATGATCTGGACAGTTGTAAAAAAAAGGAAGCAATACGAGGACTTCCCGGAGGTCACCCATCTAGTACTACTATCCCCAAGCGCTTAACTTGGAGTTCTGATGGGATCCGGTGTTTATTGCTGGTATGATCGCATCCGTTATGTTATGCACTCATTTTCTCATTATGCTTTCCCCTACATTCTTGTCTGCTTATTTTTACCATGCATCCCGCTTTTCCATCCCCACCAAGTTTCCCAACAGAAATAGCCGAGCAGGAGTGCCCATAAAAAAATATCGTCTAACTTCACTTGCATGTCACCGCCAGATGCAAAAAAAAGGGATTCAACTACAATACTTCCCAGGAGGTCACCCATCCTAGATACTACTCTTGCCTCAATGCACACTTAACTTCGGAGATTCTATAGGATCTAGTCTCTAGTGCTGGTATGATCGCATTGACATGTTATGCTACTCATTTTCCTTTATGCTTGCCCTCCCGACATTGTATGCTCTATTTTGTAATGCCCATCCCGCTTTTCCATTTGTACCAAATTTCCAATCAGAAATACTGGCACGGTCCCTAAAAAAATATCGTCTAACTTCACTATGAATGTCCCTTTGATGCAAATAAAAGGGATGCAAACGAGGCCTTCCCAGGATTCACCCATTCTAGTATACTACTGCCCAAGCATGCTTAACTTCGGAGTTCTGATGGGATCCGGTGCTTTAGTGCTGGTATGATCGCATCCGACATGTTGTGCACTCATTCCTTTATGCTTGCCCTAGAACCTTGGTGCTCTATTTGGTACAATGCCCATCCCGCTTTTCCATCCCCACCACCGTTTCCCATCAGAAATAGCTGATCAGAGTGCCCTAAAGTGACATGTTGTAACTTCACTTTGTATGTCCCGCCAGACGCAAAAAAAAGGGATTTCAACACAAGGACTGCTAGGAGGTACCTCCTAGTACTACTCTCGCCCAAATATTTTTAATTCCGAATTCTGTGGGATCCGTGCTTTATGCTGGTATGATCGCATCCGACATGGTATGCACTCATTTTCCTTTATGCTTGCCTCCCGCACCTTGTCTGCACTATTTTGTACCATGCCCATGACGCTTTTCCATCCCCACCACCGTTTGAGGAAATAGCCCACTAGTGCCTAAAAAAATCTCGTTTAACTTCACTTGTAGTCGCCCCAGCACGCTTAAAAAGGGATGCAATGATGATCGCATCCGACATGTTATGCACTCATTTTCCTTTATGCTTGCCCCTCCCGCACCTTGTCTGCTCTATTTTGTACCATGCCCATCCCGCTTTTCCATCCCCACCACCGTTTCCCATCAGAAATAGCCGAGCACGAGTGCCCATAAAAAAATATCGTCGTAACTTCACTATGAATGTCGCCGCCAGACGCAAAAAAAAGGGATGCAACACGAGGACTTCCCAGGAGGTCACCCATCCTAGTACTACTCTCGCCCAAGCACGCTTAACTTCGGAGTTCTGATGGGATCCGGTGCTTTAGTGCTGGTATGATCGCATCCGACATGTTATGCACTCATTTTCCTTTATGCTTGCCCCTCCCGCACCTTGTCTGCTCTATTTTGTACCATGCCCATCCCGCTTTTCCATCCCCACCACCGTTTCCCATCAGAAATAGCCGAGCACGAGTGCCCATAAAAAAATATCGTCGTAACTTCACTATGAATGTCGCCGCCAGACGCAAAAAAAAGGGATGCAACACGAGGACTTCCCAGGAGGTCACCCATCCTAGTACTACTCTCGCCCAAGCACGCTTAACTTCGGAGTTCTGATGGGATCCGGTGCTTTAGTGCTGGTATGATCGCATCCGACATGTTATGCACTCATTTTCCTTTATGCTTGCCCCTCCCGCACCTTGTCTGCTCTATTTTGTACCATGCCCATCCCGCTTTTCCATCCCCACCACCGTTTCCCATCAGAAATAGCCGAGCACGAGTGCCCATAAAAAAATATCGTCGTAACTTCACTATGAATGTCGCCGCCAGACGCAAAAAAAAAGGGATGCAACACGAGGACTTCCCAGGAGGTCACCCATCCTAGTACTACTCTCGCCCAAGCACGCTTAACTTCGGAGTTCTGATGGGATCCGGTGCTTTAGTGCTGGTATGATCGCATCCGACATGTTATGCACTCATTTTCCTTTATGCTTGCCCCTCCCGCACCTTGTCTGCTCTATTTTGTACCATGCCCATCCCGCTTTTCCATCCCCACCACCGTTTCCCATCAGAAATAGCCGAGCACGAGTGCCCATAAAAAAATATCGTCGTAACTTCACTATGAATGTCGCCGCCAGACGCAAAAAAAAGGGATGCAACACGAGGACTTCCCAGGAGGTCACCCATCCTAGTACTACTCTCGCCCAAGCACGCTTAACTTCGGAGTTCTGATGGGATCCGGTGCTTTAGTGCTGGTATGATCGCATCCGACATGTTATGCACTCATTTTCCTTTATGCTTGCCCCTCCCGCACCTTGTCTGCTCTATTTTGTACCATGCCCATCCCGCTTTTCCATCCCCACCACCGTTTCCCATCAGAAATAGCCGAGCACGAGTGCCCATAAAAAAATATCGTCGTAACTTCACTATGAATGTCGCCGCCAGATGCAAAAAAAAGGGATGCAACACGAGGACTTCCCAGGAGGTCACCCATCCTAGTACTACTCTCGCCCAAGCACGCTTAACTTCGGAGTTCTGATGGGATCCGGTGCTTTAGTGCTGGTATGATCGCATCCGACATGTTATGCACTCATTTTCCTTTATGCTTGCCCCTCCCGCACCTTGTCTGCTCTATTTTGTACCATGCCCATCCCGCTTTTCCATCCCCACCACCGTTTCCCATCAGAAATAGCCGAGCACGAGTGCCCATAAAAAAATATCGTCGTAACTTCACTATGAATGTCGCCGCCAGATGCAAAAAAAAGGGATGCAACACGAGGACTTCCCAGGAGGTCACCCATCCTAGTACTACTCTCGCCCAAGCACGCTTAACTTCGGAGTTCTGATGGGATCCGGTGCTTTAGTGCTGGTATGATCGCATCCGACATGTTATGCACTCATTTTCCTTTATGCTTGCCCCTCCCGCACCTTGTCTGCTCTATTTTGTACCATGCCCATCCCGCTTTTCCATCCCCACCACCGTTTCCCATCAGAAATAGCCGAGCACGAGTGCCCATAAAAAAATATCGTCGTAACTTCACTATGAATGTCGCCGCCAGACGCAAAAAAAAGGGATGCAACACGAGGACTTCCCAGGAGGTCACCCATCCTAGTACTACTCTCGCCCAAGCACGCTTAACTTCGGAGTTCTGATGGGATCCGGTGCTTTAGTGCTGGTATGATCGCATCCGACATGTTATGCACTCATTTTCCTTTATGCTTGCCCCTCCCGCACCTTGTCTGCTCTATTTTGTACCATGCCCATCCCGCTTTTCCATCCCCACCACCGTTTCCCATCAGAAATAGCCGAGCACGAGTGCCCATAAAAAAATATCGTCGTAACTTCACTATGAATGTCGCCGCCAGACGCAAAAAAAAGGGATGCAACACGAGGACTTCCCAGGAGGTCACCCATCCTAGTACTACTCTCGCCCAAGCACGCTTAACTTCGGAGTTCTGATGGGATCCGGTGCTTTAGTCCTGCTTTTCCATCCCCACCACCGTTTCCCATCAGAAATAGCCGAGCACGAGTGCCCATAAAAAAATATCGTCGTAACTTCACTATGAATGTCGCCGCCAGATGCAAAAAAAAGGGATGCAACACGAGGACTTCCCAGGAGGTCACCCATCCTAGTACTACTCTCGCCCAAGCACGCTTAACTTCGGAGTTCTGATGGGATCCGGTGCTTTAGTGCTGGTATGATCGCATCCGACATGTTATGCACTCATTTTCCTTTATGCTTGCCCCTCCCGCACCTTGTCTGCTCTATTTTGTACCATGCCCATCCCGCTTTTCCATCCCCACCACCGTTTCCCATCAGAAATAGCCGAGCACGAGTGCCCATAAAAAAATATCGTCGTAACTTCACTATGAATGTCGCCGCCAGACGCAAAAAAAAGGGATGCAACACGAGGACTTCCCAGGAGGTCACCCATCCTAGTACTACTCTCGCCCAAGCACGCTTAACTTCGGAGTTCTGATGGGATCCGGTGCTTTAGTGCTGGTATGATCGCATCCGACATGTTATGCACTCATTTTCCTTTATGCTTGCCCCTCCCGCACCTTGTCTGCTCTATTTTGTACCATGCCCATCCCGCTTTTCCATCCCCACCACCGTTTCCCATCAGAAATAGCCGAGCACGAGTGCCCATAAAAAAATATCGTCGTAACTTCACTATGAATGTCGCCGCCAGATGCAAAAAAAAGGGATGCAACACGAGGACTTCCCAGGAGGTCACCCATCCTAGTACTACTCTCGCCCAAGCACGCTTAACTTCGGAGTTCTGATGGGATCCGGTGCTTTAGTGCTGGTATGATCGCATCCGACATGTTATGCACTCATTTTCCTTTATGCTTGCCCCTCCCGCACCTTGTCTGCTCTATTTTGTACCATGCCCATCCCGCTTTTCCATCCCCACCACCGTTTCCCATCAGAAATAGCCGAGCACGAGTGCCCATAAAAAAATATCGTCGTAACTTCACTATGAATGTCGCCGCCAGACGCAAAAAAAAGGGATGCAACACGAGGACTTCCCAGGAGGTCACCCATCCTAGTACTACTCTCGCCCAAGCACGCTTAACTTCGGAGTTCTGATGGGATCCGGTGCTTTAGTGCTGGTATGATCGCATCCGACATGTTATGCACTCATTTTCCTTTATGCTTGCCCCTCCCGCACCTTGTCTGCTCTATTTTGTACCATGCCCATCCCGCTTTTCCATCCCCACCACCGTTTCCCATCAGAAATAGCCGAGCACGAGTGCCCATAAAAAAATATCGTCGTAACTTCACTATGAATGTCGCCGCCAGATGCAAAAAAAAGGGATGCAACACGAGGACTTCCCAGGAGGTCACCCATCCTAGTACTACTCTCGCCCAAGCACGCTTAACTTCGGAGTTCTGATGGGATCCGGTGCTTTAGTGCTGGTATGATCGCATCCGACATGTTATGCACTCATTTTCCTTTATGCTTGCCCCTCCCGCACCTTGTCTGCTCTATTTTGTACCATGCCCATCCCGCTTTTCCATCCCCACCACCGTTTCCCATCAGAAATAGCCGAGCACGAGTGCCCATAAAAAAATATCGTCGTAACTTCACTATGAATGTCGCCGCCAGACGCAAAAAAAAGGGATGCAACACGAGGACTTCCCAGGAGGTCACCCATCCTAGTACTACTCTCGCCCAAGCACGCTTAACTTCGGAGTTCTGATGGGATCCGGTGCTTTAGTGCTGGTATGATCGCATCCGACATGTTATGCACTCATTTTCCTTTATGCTTGCCCCTCCCGCACCTTGTCTGCTCTATTTTGTACCATGCCCATCCCGCTTTTCCATCCCCACCACCGTTTCCCATCAGAAATAGCCGAGCACGAGTGCCCATAAAAAAATATCGTCGTAACTTCACTATGAATGTCGCCGCCAGATGCAAAAAAAAGGGATGCAACACGAGGACTTCCCAGGAGGTCACCCATCCTAGTACTACTCTCGCCCAAGCACGCTTAACTTCGGAGTTCTGATGGGATCCGGTGCTTTAGTGCTGGTATGATCGCATCCGACATGTTATGCACTCATTTTCCTTTATGCTTGCCCCTCCCGCACCTTGTCTGCTCTATTTTGTACCATGCCCATCCCGCTTTTCCATCCCCACCACCGTTTCCCATCAGAAATAGCCGAGCACGAGTGCCCATAAAAAAATATCGTCGTAACTTCACTATGAATGTCGCCGCCAGATGCAAAAAAAAGGGATGCAACACGAGGACTTCCCAGGAGGTCACCCATCCTAGTACTACTCTCGCCCAAGCACGCTTAACTTCGGAGTTCTGATGGGATCCGGTGCTTTAGTGCTGGTATGATCGCATCCGACATGTTATGCACTCATTTTCCTTTATGCTTGCCCCTCCCGCACCTTGTCTGCTCTATTTTGTACCATGCCCATCCCGCTTTTCCATCCCCACCACCGTTTCCCATCAGAAATAGCCGAGCACGAGTGCCCATAAAAAAATATCGTCGTAACTTCACTATGAATGTCGCCGCCAGACGCAAAAAAAAGGGATGCAACACGAGGACTTCCCAGGAGGTCACCCATCCTAGTACTACTCTCGCCCAAGCACGCTTAACTTCGGAGTTCTGATGGGATCCGGTGCTTTAGTGCTGGTATGATCGCATCCGACATGTTATGCACTCATTTTCCTTTATGCTTGCCCCTCCCGCACCTTGTCTGCTCTATTTTGTACCATGCCCATCCCGCTTTTCCATCCCCACCACCGTTTCCCATCAGAAATAGCCGAGCACGAGTGCCCATAAAAAAATATCGTCGTAACTTCACTATGAATGTCGCCGCCAGACGCAAAAAAAAGGGATGCAACACGAGGACTTCCCAGGAGGTCACCCATCCTAGTACTACTCTCGCCCAAGCACGCTTAACTTCGGAGTTCTGATGGGATCCGGTGCTTTAGTGCTGGTATGATCGCATCCGACATGTTATGCACTCATTTTCCTTTATGCTTGCCCCTCCCGCACCTTGTCTGCTCTATTTTGTACCATGCCCATCCCGCTTTTCCATCCCCACCACCGTTTCCCATCAGAAATAGCCGAGCACGAGTGCCCATAAAAAAATATCGTCGTAACTTCACTATGAATGTCGCCGCCAGACGCAAAAAAAAGGGATGCAACACGAGGACTTCCCAGGAGGTCACCCATCCTAGTACTACTCTCGCCCAAGCACGCTTAACTTCGGAGTTCTGATGGGATCCGGTGCTTTAGTGCTGGTATGATCGCATCCGACATGTTATGCACTCATTTTCCTTTATGCTTGCCCCTCCCGCACCTTGTCTGCTCTATTTTGTACCATGCCCATCCCGCTTTTCCATCCCCACCACCGTTTCCCATCAGAAATAGCCGAGCACGAGTGCCCATAAAAAAATATCGTCGTAACTTCACTATGAATGTCGCCGCCAGATGCAAAAAAAAGGGATGCAACACGAGGACTTCCCAGGAGGTCACCCATCCTAGTACTACTCTCGCCCAAGCACGCTTAACTTCGGAGTTCTGATGGGATCCGGTGCTTTAGTGCTGGTATGATCGCATCCGACATGTTATGCACTCATTTTCCTTTATGCTTGCCCCTCCCGCACCTTGTCTGCTCTATTTTGTACCATGCCCATCCCGCTTTTCCATCCCCACCACCGTTTCCCATCAGAAATAGCCGAGCACGAGTGCCCATAAAAAAATATCGTCGTAACTTCACTATGAATGTCGCCGCCAGACGCAAAAAAAAGGGATGCAACACGAGGACTTCCCAGGAGGTCACCCATCCTAGTACTACTCTCGCCCAAGCACGCTTAACTTCGGAGTTCTGATGGGATCCGGTGCTTTAGTGCTGGTATGATCGCATCCGACATGTTATGCACTCATTTTCCTTTATGCTTGCCCCTCCCGCACCTTGTCTGCTCTATTTTGTACCATGCCCATCCCGCTTTTCCATCCCCACCACCGTTTCCCATCAGAAATAGCCGAGCACGAGTGCCCATAAAAAAATATCGTCGTAACTTCACTATGAATGTCGCCGCCAGACGCAAAAAAAAGGGATGCAACACGAGGACTTCCCAGGAGGTCACCCATCCTAGTACTACTCTCGCCCAAGCACGCTTAACTTCGGAGTTCTGATGGGATCCGGTGCTTTAGTGCTGGTATGATCGCATCCGACATGTTATGCACTCATTTTCCTTTATGCTTGCCCCTCCCGCACCTTGTCTGCTCTATTTTGTACCATGCCCATCCCGCTTTTCCATCCCCACCACCGTTTCCCATCAGAAATAGCCGAGCACGAGTGCCCATAAAAAAATATCGTCGTAACTTCACTATGAATGTCGCCGCCAGATGCAAAAAAAAGGGATGCAACACGAGGACTTCCCAGGAGGTCACCCATCCTAGTACTACTCTCGCCCAAGCACGCTTAACTTCGGAGTTCTGATGGGATCCGGTGCTTTAGTGCTGGTATGATCGCATCCGACATGTTATGCACTCATTTTCCTTTATGCTTGCCCCTCCCGCACCTTGTCTGCTCTATTTTGTACCATGCCCATCCCGCTTTTCCATCCCCACCACCGTTTCCCATCAGAAATAGCCGAGCACGAGTGCCCATAAAAAAATATCGTCGTAACTTCACTATGAATGTCGCCGCCAGATGCAAAAAAAAGGGATGCAACACGAGGACTTCCCAGGAGGTCACCCATCCTAGTACTACTCTCGCCCAAGCACGCTTAACTTCGGAGTTCTGATGGGATCCGGTGCTTTAGTGCTGGTATGATCGCATCCGACATGTTATGCACTCATTTTCCTTTATGCTTGCCCCTCCCGCACCTTGTCTGCTCTATTTTGTACCATGCCCATCCCGCTTTTCCATCCCCACCACCGTTTCCCATCAGAAATAGCCGAGCACGAGTGCCCATAAAAAAATATCGTCGTAACTTCACTATGAATGTCGCCGCCAGACGCAAAAAAAAGGGATGCAACACGAGGACTTCCCAGGAGGTCACCCATCCTAGTACTACTCTCGCCCAAGCACGCTTAACTTCGGAGTTCTGATGGGATCCGGTGCTTTAGTGCTGGTATGATCGCATCCGACATGTTATGCACTCATTTTCCTTTATGCTTGCCCCTCCCGCACCTTGTCTGCTCTATTTTGTACCATGCCCATCCCGCTTTTCCATCCCCACCACCGTTTCCCATCAGAAATAGCCGAGCACGAGTGCCCATAAAAAAATATCGTCGTAACTTCACTATGAATGTCGCCGCCAGACGCAAAAAAAAGGGATGCAACACGAGGACTTCCCAGGAGGTCACCCATCCTAGTACTACTCTCGCCCAAGCACGCTTAACTTCGGAGTTCTGATGGGATCCGGTGCTTTAGTGCTGGTATGATCGCATCCGACATGTTATGCACTCATTTTCCTTTATGCTTGCCCCTCCCGCACCTTGTCTGCTCTATTTTGTACCATGCCCATCCCGCTTTTCCATCCCCACCACCGTTTCCCATCAGAAATAGCCGAGCACGAGTGCCCATAAAAAAATATCGTCGTAACTTCACTATGAATGTCGCCGCCAGACGCAAAAAAAAGGGATGCAACACGAGGACTTCCCAGGAGGTCACCCATCCTAGTACTACTCTCGCCCAAGCACGCTTAACTTCGGAGTTCTGATGGGATCCGGTGCTTTAGTGCTGGTATGATCGCATCCGACATGTTATGCACTCATTTTCCTTTATGCTTGCCCCTCCCGCACCTTGTCTGCTCTATTTTGTACCATGCCCATCCCGCTTTTCCATCCCCACCACCGTTTCCCATCAGAAATAGCCGAGCACGAGTGCCCATAAAAAAATATCGTCGTAACTTCACTATGAATGTCGCCGCCAGACGCAAAAAAAAGGGATGCAACACGAGGACTTCCCAGGAGGTCACCCATCCTAGTACTACTCTCGCCCAAGCACGCTTAACTTCGGAGTTCTGATGGGATCCGGTGCTTTAGTGCTGGTATGATCGCATCCGACATGTTATGCACTCATTTTCCTTTATGCTTGCCCCTCCCGCACCTTGTCTGCTCTATTTTGTACCATGCCCATCCCGCTTTTCCATCCCCACCACCGTTTCCCATCAGAAATAGCCGAGCACGAGTGCCCATAAAAAAATATCGTCGTAACTTCACTATGAATGTCGCCGCCAGACGCAAAAAAAAGGGATGCAACACGAGGACTTCCCAGGAGGTCACCCATCCTAGTACTACTCTCGCCCAAGCACGCTTAACTTCGGAGTTCTGATGGGATCCGGTGCTTTAGTGCTGGTATGATCGCATCCGACATGTTATGCACTCATTTTCCTTTATGCTTGCCCCTCCCGCACCTTGTCTGCTCTATTTTGTACCATGCCCATCCCGCTTTTCCATCCCCACCACCGTTTCCCATCAGAAATAGCCGAGCACGAGTGCCCATAAAAAAATATCGTCGTAACTTCACTATGAATGTCGCCGCCAGACGCAAAAAAAAGGGATGCAACACGAGGACTTCCCAGGAGGTCACCCATCCTAGTACTACTCTCGCCCAAGCACGCTTAACTTCGGAGTTCTGATGGGATCCGGTGCTTTAGTGCTGGTATGATCGCATCCGACATGTTATGCACTCATTTTCCTTTATGCTTGCCCCTCCCGCACCTTGTCTGCTCTATTTTGTACCATGCCCATCCCGCTTTTCCATCCCCACCACCGTTTCCCATCAGAAATAGCCGAGCACGAGTGCCCATAAAAAAATATCGTCGTAACTTCACTATGAATGTCGCCGCCAGACGCAAAAAAAAGGGATGCAACACGAGGACTTCCCAGGAGGTCACCCATCCTAGTACTACTCTCGCCCAAGCACGCTTAACTTCGGAGTTCTGATGGGATCCGGTGCTTTAGTGCTGGTATGATCGCATCCGACATGTTATGCACTCATTTTCCTTTATGCTTGCCCCTCCCGCACCTTGTCTGCTCTATTTTGTACCATGCCCATCCCGCTTTTCCATCCCCACCACCGTTTCCCATCAGAAATAGCCGAGCACGAGTGCCCATAAAAAAATATCGTCGTAACTTCACTATGAATGTCGCCGCCAGATGCAAAAAAAAGGGATGCAACACGAGGACTTCCCAGGAGGTCACCCATCCTAGTACTACTCTCGCCCAAGCACGCTTAACTTCGGAGTTCTGATGGGATCCGGTGCTTTAGTGCTGGTATGATCGCATCCGACATGTTATGCACTCATTTTCCTTTATGCTTGCCCCTCCCGCACCTTGTCTGCTCTATTTTGTACCATGCCCATCCCGCTTTTCCATCCCCACCACCGTTTCCCATCAGAAATAGCCGAGCACGAGTGCCCATAAAAAAATATCGTCGTAACTTCACTATGAATGTCGCCGCCAGATGCAAAAAAAAGGGATGCAACACGAGGACTTCCCAGGAGGTCACCCATCCTAGTACTACTCTCGCCCAAGCACGCTTAACTTCGGAGTTCTGATGGGATCCGGTGCTTTAGTGCTGGTATGATCGCATCCGACATGTTATGCACTCATTTTCCTTTATGCTTGCCCCTCCCGCACCTTGTCTGCTCTATTTTGTACCATGCCCATCCCGCTTTTCCATCCCCACCACCGTTTCCCATCAGAAATAGCCGAGCACGAGTGCCCATAAAAAAATATCGTCGTAACTTCACTATGAATGTCGCCGCCAGATGCAAAAAAAAGGGATGCAACACGAGGACTTCCCAGGAGGTCACCCATCCTAGTACTACTCTCGCCCAAGCACGCTTAACTTCGGAGTTCTGATGGGATCCGGTGCTTTAGTGCTGGTATGATCGCATCCGACATGTTATGCACTCATTTTCCTTTATGCTTGCCCCTCCCGCACCTTGTCTGCTCTATTTTGTACCATGCCCATCCCGCTTTTCCATCCCCACCACCGTTTCCCATCAGAAATAGCCGAGCACGAGTGCCCATAAAAAAATATCGTCGTAACTTCACTATGAATGTCGCCGCCAGATGCAAAAAAAAGGGATGCAACACGAGGACTTCCCAGGAGGTCACCCATCCTAGTACTACTCTCGCCCAAGCACGCTTAACTTCGGAGTTCTGATGGGATCCGGTGCTTTAGTGCTGGTATGATCGCATCCGACATGTTATGCACTCATTTTCCTTTATGCTTGCCCCTCCCGCACCTTGTCTGCTCTATTTTGTACCATGCCCATCCCGCTTTTCCATCCCCACCACCGTTTCCCATCAGAAATAGCCGAGCACGAGTGCCCATAAAAAAATATCGTCGTAACTTCACTATGAATGTCGCCGCCAGACGCAAAAAAAAGGGATGCAACACGAGGACTTCCCAGGAGGTCACCCATCCTAGTACTACTCTCGCCCAAGCACGCTTAACTTCGGAGTTCTGATGGGATCCGGTGCTTTAGTGCTGGTATGATCGCATCCGACATGTTATGCACTCATTTTCCTTTATGCTTGCCCCTCCCGCACCTTGTCTGCTCTATTTTGTACCATGCCCATCCCGCTTTTCCATCCCCACCACCGTTTCCCATCAGAAATAGCCGAGCACGAGTGCCCATAAAAAAATATCGTCGTAACTTCACTATGAATGTCGCCGCCAGACGCAAAAAAAAGGGATGCAACACGAGGACTTCCCAGGAGGTCACCCATCCTAGTACTACTCTCGCCCAAGCACGCTTAACTTCGGAGTTCTGATGGGATCCGGTGCTTTAGTGCTGGTATGATCGCATCCGACATGTTATGCACTCATTTTCCTTTATGCTTGCCCCTCCCGCACCTTGTCTGCTCTATTTTGTACCATGCCCATCCCGCTTTTCCATCCCCACCACCGTTTCCCATCAGAAATAGCCGAGCACGAGTGCCCATAAAAAAATATCGTCGTAACTTCACTATGAATGTCGCCGCCAGACGCAAAAAAAAGGGATGCAACACGAGGACTTCCCAGGAGGTCACCCATCCTAGTACTACTCTCGCCCAAGCACGCTTAACTTCGGAGTTCTGATGGGATCCGGTGCTTTAGTGCTGGTATGATCGCATCCGACATGTTATGCACTCATTTTCCTTTATGCTTGCCCCTCCCGCACCTTGTCTGCTCTATTTTGTACCATGCCCATCCCGCTTTTCCATCCCCACCACCGTTTCCCATCAGAAATAGCCGAGCACGAGTGCCCATAAAAAAATATCGTCGTAACTTCACTATGAATGTCGCCGCCAGATGCAAAAAAAAGGGATGCAACACGAGGACTTCCCAGGAGGTCACCCATCCTAGTACTACTCTCGCCCAAGCACGCTTAACTTCGGAGTTCTGATGGGATCCGGTGCTTTAGTGCTGGTATGATCGCATCCGACATGTTATGCACTCATTTTCCTTTATGCTTGCCCCTCCCGCACCTTGTCTGCTCTATTTTGTACCATGCCCATCCCGCTTTTCCATCCCCACCACCGTTTCCCATCAGAAATAGCCGAGCACGAGTGCCCATAAAAAAATATCGTCGTAACTTCACTATGAATGTCGCCGCCAGACGCAAAAAAAAAGGGATGCAACACGAGGACTTCCCAGGAGGTCACCCATCCTAGTACTACTCTCGCCCAAGCACGCTTAACTTCGGAGTTCTGATGGGATCCGGTGCTTTAGTGCTGGTATGATCGCATCCGACATGTTATGCACTCATTTTCCTTTATGCTTGCCCCTCCCGCACCTTGTCTGCTCTATTTTGTACCATGCCCATCCCGCTTTTCCATCCCCACCACCGTTTCCCATCAGAAATAGCCGAGCACGAGTGCCCATAAAAAAATATCGTCGTAACTTCACTATGAATGTCGCCGCCAGACGCAAAAAAAAGGGATGCAACACGAGGACTTCCCAGGAGGTCACCCATCCTAGTACTACTCTCGCCCAAGCACGCTTAACTTCGGAGTTCTGATGGGATCCGGTGCTTTAGTGCTGGTATGATCGCATCCGACATGTTATGCACTCATTTTCCTTTATGCTTGCCCCTCCCGCACCTTGTCTGCTCTATTTTGTACCATGCCCATCCCGCTTTTCCATCCCCACCACCGTTTCCCATCAGAAATAGCCGAGCACGAGTGCCCATAAAAAAATATCGTCGTAACTTCACTATGAATGTCGCCGCCAGACGCAAAAAAAAGGGATGCAACACGAGGACTTCCCAGGAGGTCACCCATCCTAGTACTACTCTCGCCCAAGCACGCTTAACTTCGGAGTTCTGATGGGATCCGGTGCTTTAGTGCTGGTATGATCGCATCCGACATGTTATGCACTCATTTTCCTTTATGCTTGCCCCTCCCGCACCTTGTCTGCTCTATTTTGTACCATGCCCATCCCGCTTTTCCATCCCCACCACCGTTTCCCATCAGAAATAGCCGAGCACGAGTGCCCATAAAAAAATATCGTCGTAACTTCACTATGAATGTCGCCGCCAGACAAAAAAAAAAGGGATGCAACACGAGGACTTCCCAGGAGGTCACCCATCCTAGTACTACTCTCGCCCAAGCACGCTTAACTTCGGAGTTCTGATGGGATCCGGTGCTTTAGTGCTGGTATGATCGCATCCGACATGTTATGCACTCATTTTCCTTTATGCTTGCCCCTCCCGCACCTTGTCTGCTCTATTTTGTACCATGCCCATCCCGCTTTTCCATCCCCACCACCGTTTCCCATCAGAAATAGCCGAGCACGAGTGCCCATAAAAAAATATCGTCGTAACTTCACTATGAATGTCGCCGCCAGACGCAAAAAAAAGGGATGCAACACGAGGACTTCCCAGGAGGTCACCCATCCTAGTACTACTCTCGCCCAAGCACGCTTAACTTCGGAGTTCTGATGGGATCCGGTGCTTTAGTGCTGGTATGATCGCATCCGACATGTTATGCACTCATTTTCCTTTATGCTTGCCCCTCCCGCACCTTGTCTGCTCTATTTTGTACCATGCCCATCCCGCTTTTCCATCCCCACCACCGTTTCCCATCAGAAATAGCCGAGCACGAGTGCCCATAAAAAAATATCGTCGTAACTTCACTATGAATGTCGCCGCCAGACGCAAAAAAAAGGGATGCAACACGAGGACTTCCCAGGAGGTCACCCATCCTAGTACTACTCTCGCCCAAGCACGCTTAACTTCGGAGTTCTGATGGGATCCGGTGCTTTAGTGCTGGTATGATCGCATCCGACATGTTATGCACTCATTTTCCTTTATGCTTGCCCCTCCCGCACCTTGTCTGCTCTATTTTGTACCATGCCCATCCCGCTTTTCCATCCCCACCACCGTTTCCCATCAGAAATAGCCGAGCACGAGTGCCCATAAAAAAATATCGTCGTAACTTCACTATGAATGTCGCCGCCAGATGCAAAAAAAAGGGATGCAACACGAGGACTTCCCAGGAGGTCACCCATCCTAGTACTACTCTCGCCCAAGCACGCTTAACTTCGGAGTTCTGATGGGATCCGGTGCTTTAGTGCTGGTATGATCGCATCCGACATGTTATGCACTCATTTTCCTTTATGCTTGCCCCTCCCGCACCTTGTCTGCTCTATTTTGTACCATGCCCATCCCGCTTTTCCATCCCCACCACCGTTTCCCATCAGAAATAGCCGAGCACGAGTGCCCATAAAAAAATATCGTCGTAACTTCACTATGAATGTCGCCGCCAGATGCAAAAAAAAGGGATGCAACACGAGGACTTCCCAGGAGGTCACCCATCCTAGTACTACTCTCGCCCAAGCACGCTTAACTTCGGAGTTCTGATGGGATCCGGTGCTTTAGTGCTGGTATGATCGCATCCGACATGTTATGCACTCATTTTCCTTTATGCTTGCCCCTCCCGCACCTTGTCTGCTCTATTTTGTACCATGCCCATCCCGCTTTTCCATCCCCACCACCGTTTCCCATCAGAAATAGCCGAGCACGAGTGCCCATAAAAAAATATCGTCGTAACTTCACTATGAATGTCGCCGCCAGACGCAAAAAAAAAGGGATGCAACACGAGGACTTCCCAGGAGGTCACCCATCCTAGTACTACTCTCGCCCAAGCACGCTTAACTTCGGAGTTCTGATGGGATCCGGTGCTTTAGTGCTGGTATGATCGCATCCGACATGTTATGCACTCATTTTCCTTTATGCTTGCCCCTCCCGCACCTTGTCTGCTCTATTTTGTACCATGCCCATCCCGCTTTTCCATCCCCACCACCGTTTCCCATCAGAAATAGCCGAGCACGAGTGCCCATAAAAAAATATCGTCGTAACTTCACTATGAATGTCGCCGCCAGACGCAAAAAAAAGGGATGCAACACGAGGACTTCCCAGGAGGTCACCCATCCTAGTACTACTCTCGCCCAAGCACGCTTAACTTCGGAGTTCTGATGGGATCCGGTGCTTTAGTGCTGGTATGATCGCATCCGACATGTTATGCACTCATTTTCCTTTATGCTTGCCCCTCCCGCACCTTGTCTGCTCTATTTTGTACCATGCCCATCCCGCTTTTCCATCCCCACCACCGTTTCCCATCAGAAATAGCCGAGCACGAGTGCCCATAAAAAAATATCGTCGTAACTTCACTATGAATGTCGCCGCCAGATGCAAAAAAAAGGGATGCAACACGAGGACTTCCCAGGAGGTCACCCATCCTAGTACTACTCTCGCCCAAGCACGCTTAACTTCGGAGTTCTGATGGGATCCGGTGCTTTAGTGCTGGTATGATCGCATCCGACATGTTATGCACTCATTTTCCTTTATGCTTGCCCCTCCCGCACCTTGTCTGCTCTATTTTGTACCATGCCCATCCCGCTTTTCCATCCCCACCACCGTTTCCCATCAGAAATAGCCGAGCACGAGTGCCCATAAAAAAATATCGTCGTAACTTCACTATGAATGTCGCCGCCAGACGCAAAAAAAAGGGATGCAACACGAGGACTTCCCAGGAGGTCACCCATCCTAGTACTACTCTCGCCCAAGCACGCTTAACTTCGGAGTTCTGATGGGATCCGGTGCTTTAGTGCTGGTATGATCGCATCCGACATGTTATGCACTCATTTTCCTTTATGCTTGCCCCTCCCGCACCTTGTCTGCTCTATTTTGTACCATGCCCATCCCGCTTTTCCATCCCCACCACCGTTTCCCATCAGAAATAGCCGAGCACGAGTGCCCATAAAAAAATATCGTCGTAACTTCACTATGAATGTCGCCGCCAGACGCAAAAAAAAAGGGATGCAACACGAGGACTTCCCAGGAGGTCACCCATCCTAGTACTACTCTCGCCCAAGCACGCTTAACTTCGGAGTTCTGATGGGATCCGGTGCTTTAGTGCTGGTATGATCGCATCCGACATGTTATGCACTCATTTTCCTTTATGCTTGCCCCTCCCGCACCTTGTCTGCTCTATTTTGTACCATGCCCATCCCGCTTTTCCATCCCCACCACCGTTTCCCATCAGAAATAGCCGAGCACGAGTGCCCATAAAAAAATATCGTCGTAACTTCACTATGAATGTCGCCGCCAGACGCAAAAAAAAAGGGATGCAACACGAGGACTTCCCAGGAGGTCACCCATCCTAGTACTACTCTCGCCCAAGCACGCTTAACTTCGGAGTTCTGATGGGATCCGGTGCTTTAGTGCTGGTATGATCGCATCCGACATGTTATGCACTCATTTTCCTTTATGCTTGCCCCTCCCGCACCTTGTCTGCTCTATTTTGTACCATGCCCATCCCGCTTTTCCATCCCCACCACCGTTTCCCATCAGAAATAGCCGAGCACGAGTGCCCATAAAAAAATATCGTCGTAACTTCACTATGAATGTCGCCGCCAGACGCAAAAAAAAGGGATGCAACACGAGGACTTCCCAGGAGGTCACCCATCCTAGTACTACTCTCGCCCAAGCACGCTTAACTTCGGAGTTCTGATGGGATCCGGTGCTTTAGTGCTGGTATGATCGCATCCGACATGTTATGCACTCATTTTCCTTTATGCTTGCCCCTCCCGCACCTTGTCTGCTCTATTTTGTACCATGCCCATCCCGCTTTTCCATCCCCACCACCGTTTCCCATCAGAAATAGCCGAGCACGAGTGCCCATAAAAAAATATCGTCGTAACTTCACTATGAATGTCGCCGCCAGACGCAAAAAAAAAGGGATGCAACACGAGGACTTCCCAGGAGGTCACCCATCCTAGTACTACTCTCGCCCAAGCACGCTTAACTTCGGAGTTCTGATGGGATCCGGTGCTTTAGTGCTGGTATGATCGCATCCGACATGTTATGCACTCATTTTCCTTTATGCTTGCCCCTCCCGCACCTTGTCTGCTCTATTTTGTACCATGCCCATCCCGCTTTTCCATCCCCACCACCGTTTCCCATCAGAAATAGCCGAGCACGAGTGCCCATAAAAAAATATCGTCGTAACTTCACTATGAATGTCGCCGCCAGATGCAAAAAAAAGGGATGCAACACGAGGACTTCCCAGGAGGTCACCCATCCTAGTACTACTCTCGCCCAAGCACGCTTAACTTCGGAGTTCTGATGGGATCCGGTGCTTTAGTGCTGGTATGATCGCATCCGACATGTTATGCACTCATTTTCCTTTATGCTTGCCCCTCCCGCACCTTGTCTGCTCTATTTTGTACCATGCCCATCCCGCTTTTCCATCCCCACCACCGTTTCCCATCAGAAATAGCCGAGCACGAGTGCCCATAAAAAAATATCGTCGTAACTTCACTATGAATGTCGCCGCCAGACGCAAAAAAAAGGGATGCAACACGAGGACTTCCCAGGAGGTCACCCATCCTAGTACTACTCTCGCCCAAGCACGCTTAACTTCGGAGTTCTGATGGGATCCGGTGCTTTAGTGCTGGTATGATCGCATCCGACATGTTATGCACTCATTTTCCTTTATGCTTGCCCCTCCCGCACCTTGTCTGCTCTATTTTGTACCATGCCCATCCCGCTTTTCCATCCCCACCACCGTTTCCCATCAGAAATAGCCGAGCACGAGTGCCCATAAAAAAATATCGTCGTAACTTCACTATGAATGTCGCCGCCAGACGCAAAAAAAAGGGATGCAACACGAGGACTTCCCAGGAGGTCACCCATCCTAGTACTACTCTCGCCCAAGCACGCTTAACTTCGGAGTTCTGATGGGATCCGGTGCTTTAGTGCTGGTATGATCGCATCCGACATGTTATGCACTCATTTTCCTTTATGCTTGCCCCTCCCGCACCTTGTCTGCTCTATTTTGTACCATGCCCATCCCGCTTTTCCATCCCCACCACCGTTTCCCATCAGAAATAGCCGAGCACGAGTGCCCATAAAAAAATATCGTCGTAACTTCACTATGAATGTCGCCGCCAGATGCAAAAAAAAGGGATGCAACACGAGGACTTCCCAGGAGGTCACCCATCCTAGTACTACTCTCGCCCAAGCACGCTTAACTTCGGAGTTCTGATGGGATCCGGTGCTTTAGTGCTGGTATGATCGCATCCGACATGTTATGCACTCATTTTCCTTTATGCTTGCCCCTCCCGCACCTTGTCTGCTCTATTTTGTACCATGCCCATCCCGCTTTTCCATCCCCACCACCGTTTCCCATCAGAAATAGCCGAGCACGAGTGCCCATAAAAAAATATCGTCGTAACTTCACTATGAATGTCGCCGCCAGACGCAAAAAAAAGGGATGCAACACGAGGACTTCCCAGGAGGTCACCCATCCTAGTACTACTCTCGCCCAAGCACGCTTAACTTCGGAGTTCTGATGGGATCCGGTGCTTTAGTGCTGGTATGATCGCATCCGACATGTTATGCACTCATTTTCCTTTATGCTTGCCCCTCCCGCACCTTGTCTGCTCTATTTTGTACCATGCCCATCCCGCTTTTCCATCCCCACCACCGTTTCCCATCAGAAATAGCCGAGCACGAGTGCCCATAAAAAAATATCGTCGTAACTTCACTATGAATGTCGCCGCCAGACGCAAAAAAAAGGGATGCAACACGAGGACTTCCCAGGAGGTCACCCATCCTAGTACTACTCTCGCCCAAGCACGCTTAACTTCGGAGTTCTGATGGGATCCGGTGCTTTAGTGCTGGTATGATCGCATCCGACATGTTATGCACTCATTTTCCTTTATGCTTGCCCCTCCCGCACCTTGTCTGCTCTATTTTGTACCATGCCCATCCCGCTTTTCCATCCCCACCACCGTTTCCCATCAGAAATAGCCGAGCACGAGTGCCCATAAAAAAATATCGTCGTAACTTCACTATGAATGTCGCCGCCAGATGCAAAAAAAAGGGATGCAACACGAGGACTTCCCAGGAGGTCACCCATCCTAGTACTACTCTCGCCCAAGCACGCTTAACTTCGGAGTTCTGATGGGATCCGGTGCTTTAGTGCTGGTATGATCGCATCCGACATGTTATGCACTCATTTTCCTTTATGCTTGCCCCTCCCGCACCTTGTCTGCTCTATTTTGTACCATGCCCATCCCGCTTTTCCATCCCCACCACCGTTTCCCATCAGAAATAGCCGAGCACGAGTGCCCATAAAAAAATATCGTCGTAACTTCACTATGAATGTCGCCGCCAGACGCAAAAAAAAGGGATGCAACACGAGGACTTCCCAGGAGGTCACCCATCCTAGTACTACTCTCGCCCAAGCACGCTTAACTTCGGAGTTCTGATGGGATCCGGTGCTTTAGTGCTGGTATGATCGCATCCGACATGTTATGCACTCATTTTCCTTTATGCTTGCCCCTCCCGCACCTTGTCTGCTCTATTTTGTACCATGCCCATCCCGCTTTTCCATCCCCACCACCGTTTCCCATCAGAAATAGCCGAGCACGAGTGCCCATAAAAAAATATCGTCGTAACTTCACTATGAATGTCGCCGCCAGATGCAAAAAAAAGGGATGCAACACGAGGACTTCCCAGGAGGTCACCCATCCTAGTACTACTCTCGCCCAAGCACGCTTAACTTCGGAGTTCTGATGGGATCCGGTGCTTTAGTGCTGGTATGATCGCATCCGACATGTTATGCACTCATTTTCCTTTATGCTTGCCCCTCCCGCACCTTGTCTGCTCTATTTTGTACCATGCCCATCCCGCTTTTCCATCCCCACCACCGTTTCCCATCAGAAATAGCCGAGCACGAGTGCCCATAAAAAAATATCGTCGTAACTTCACTATGAATGTCGCCGCCAGATGCAAAAAAAAAAAAAAAAAAGGGATGCAACACGAGGACTTCCCAGGAGGTCACCCATCCTAGTACTACTCTCGCCCAAGCACGCTTAACTTCGGAGTTCTGATGGGATCCGGTGCTTTAGTGCTGGTATGATCGCATCCGACATGTTATGCACTCATTTTCCTTTATGCTTGCCCCTCCCGCACCTTGTCTGCTCTATTTTGTACCATGCCCATCCCGCTTTTCCATCCCCACCACCGTTTCCCATCAGAAATAGCCGAGCACGAGTGCCCATAAAAAAATATCGTCGTAACTTCACTATGAATGTCGCCGCCAGACGCAAAAAAAAGGGATGCAACACGAGGACTTCCCAGGAGGTCACCCATCCTAGTACTACTCTCGCCCAAGCACGCTTAACTTCGGAGTTCTGATGGGATCCGGTGCTTTAGTGCTGGTATGATCGCATCCGACATGTTATGCACTCATTTTCCTTTATGCTTGCCCCTCCCGCACCTTGTCTGCTCTATTTTGTACCATGCCCATCCCGCTTTTCCATCCCCACCACCGTTTCCCATCAGAAATAGCCGAGCACGAGTGCCCATAAAAAAATATCGTCGTAACTTCACTATGAATGTCGCCGCCAGATGCAAAAAAAAGGGATGCAACACGAGGACTTCCCAGGAGGTCACCCATCCTAGTACTACTCTCGCCCAAGCACGCTTAACTTCGGAGTTCTGATGGGATCCGGTGCTTTAGTGCTGGTATGATCGC
The DNA here is from genome assembly GCA_030979885.1 of Lolium multiflorum. Lineage (NCBI taxonomy): Eukaryota > Viridiplantae > Streptophyta > Magnoliopsida > Poales > Poaceae > Lolium > Lolium multiflorum. The sequence continues at coordinate 181,977 of JAUUTY010000750.1, forward strand.
ATCCGACATGTTATGCACTCATTTTCCTTTATGCTTGCCCCTCCCGCACCTTGTCTGCTCTATTTTGTACCATGCCCATCCCGCTTTTCCATCCCCACCACCGTTTCCCATCAGAAATAGCCGAGCACGAGTGCCCATAAAAAAATATCGTCGTAACTTCACTATGAATGTCGCCGCCAGATGCAAAAAAAAGGGATGCAACACGAGGACTTCCCAGGAGGTCACCCATCCTAGTACTACTCTCGCCCAAGCACGCTTAACTTCGGAGTTCTGATGGGATCCGGTGCTTTAGTGCTGGTATGATCGCATCCGACATGTTATGCACTCATTTTCCTTTATGCTTGCCCCTCCCGCACCTTGTCTGCTCTATTTTGTACCATGCCCATCCCGCTTTTCCATCCCCACCACCGTTTCCCATCAGAAATAGCCGAGCACGAGTGCCCATAAAAAAATATCGTCGTAACTTCACTATGAATGTCGCCGCCAGATGCAAAAAAAAGGGATGCAACACGAGGACTTCCCAGGAGGTCACCCATCCTAGTACTACTCTCGCCCAAGCACGCTTAACTTCGGAGTTCTGATGGGATCCGGTGCTTTAGTGCTGGTATGATCGCATCCGACATGTTATGCACTCATTTTCCTTTATGCTTGCCCCTCCCGCACCTTGTCTGCTCTATTTTGTACCATGCCCATCCCGCTTTTCCATCCCCACCACCGTTTCCCATCAGAAATAGCCGAGCACGAGTGCCCATAAAAAAATATCGTCGTAACTTCACTATGAATGTCGCCGCCAGACGCAAAAAAAAAGGGATGCAACACGAGGACTTCCCAGGAGGTCACCCATCCTAGTACTACTCTCGCCCAAGCACGCTTAACTTCGGAGTTCTGATGGGATCCGGTGCTTTAGTGCTGGTATGATCGCATCCGACATGTTATGCACTCATTTTCCTTTATGCTTGCCCCTCCCGCACCTTGTCTGCTCTATTTTGTACCATGCCCATCCCGCTTTTCCATCCCCACCACCGTTTCCCATCAGAAATAGCCGAGCACGAGTGCCCATAAAAAAATATCGTCGTAACTTCACTATGAATGTCGCCGCCAGACGCAAAAAAAAGGGATGCAACACGAGGACTTCCCAGGAGGTCACCCATCCTAGTACTACTCTCGCCCAAGCACGCTTAACTTCGGAGTTCTGATGGGATCCGGTGCTTTAGTGCTGGTATGATCGCATCCGACATGTTATGCACTCATTTTCCTTTATGCTTGCCCCTCCCGCACCTTGTCTGCTCTATTTTGTACCATGCCCATCCCGCTTTTCCATCCCCACCACCGTTTCCCATCAGAAATAGCCGAGCACGAGTGCCCATAAAAAAATATCGTCGTAACTTCACTATGAATGTCGCCGCCAGATGCAAAAAAAAGGGATGCAACACGAGGACTTCCCAGGAGGTCACCCATCCTAGTACTACTCTCGCCCAAGCACGCTTAACTTCGGAGTTCTGATGGGATCCGGTGCTTTAGTGCTGGTATGATCGCATCCGACATGTTATGCACTCATTTTCCTTTATGCTTGCCCCTCCCGCACCTTGTCTGCTCTATTTTGTACCATGCCCATCCCGCTTTTCCATCCCCACCACCGTTTCCCATCAGAAATAGCCGAGCACGAGTGCCCATAAAAAAATATCGTCGTAACTTCACTATGAATGTCGCCGCCAGATGCAAAAAAAAGGGATGCAACACGAGGACTTCCCAGGAGGTCACCCATCCTAGTACTACTCTCGCCCAAGCACGCTTAACTTCGGAGTTCTGATGGGATCCGGTGCTTTAGTGCTGGTATGATCGCATCCGACATGTTATGCACTCATTTTCCTTTATGCTTGCCCCTCCCGCACCTTGTCTGCTCTATTTTGTACCATGCCCATCCCGCTTTTCCATCCCCACCACCGTTTCCCATCAGAAATAGCCGAGCACGAGTGCCCATAAAAAAATATCGTCGTAACTTCACTATGAATGTCGCCGCCAGACGCAAAAAAAAGGGATGCAACACGAGGACTTCCCAGGAGGTCACCCATCCTAGTACTACTCTCGCCCAAGCACGCTTAACTTCGGAGTTCTGATGGGATCCGGTGCTTTAGTGCTGGTATGATCGCATCCGACATGTTATGCACTCATTTTCCTTTATGCTTGCCCCTCCCGCACCTTGTCTGCTCTATTTTGTACCATGCCCATCCCGCTTTTCCATCCCCACCACCGTTTCCCATCAGAAATAGCCGAGCACGAGTGCCCATAAAAAAATATCGTCGTAACTTCACTATGAATGTCGCCGCCAGACGCAAAAAAAAGGGATGCAACACGAGGACTTCCCAGGAGGTCACCCATCCTAGTACTACTCTCGCCCAAGCACGCTTAACTTCGGAGTTCTGATGGGATCCGGTGCTTTAGTGCTGGTATGATCGCATCCGACATGTTATGCACTCATTTTCCTTTATGCTTGCCCCTCCCGCACCTTGTCTGCTCTATTTTGTACCATGCCCATCCCGCTTTTCCATCCCCACCACCGTTTCCCATCAGAAATAGCCGAGCACGAGTGCCCATAAAAAAATATCGTCGTAACTTCACTATGAATGTCGCCGCCAGACGCAAAAAAAAGGGATGCAACACGAGGACTTCCCAGGAGGTCACCCATCCTAGTACTACTCTCGCCCAAGCACGCTTAACTTCGGAGTTCTGATGGGATCCGGTGCTTTAGTGCTGGTATGATCGCATCCGACATGTTATGCACTCATTTTCCTTTATGCTTGCCCCTCCCGCACCTTGTCTGCTCTATTTTGTACCATGCCCATCCCGCTTTTCCATCCCCACCACCGTTTCCCATCAGAAATAGCCGAGCACGAGTGCCCATAAAAAAATATCGTCGTAACTTCACTATGAATGTCGCCGCCAGACGCAAAAAAAAGGGATGCAACACGAGGACTTCCCAGGAGGTCACCCATCCTAGTACTACTCTCGCCCAAGCACGCTTAACTTCGGAGTTCTGATGGGATCCGGTGCTTTAGTGCTGGTATGATCGCATCCGACATGTTATGCACTCATTTTCCTTTATGCTTGCCCCTCCCGCACCTTGTCTGCTCTATTTTGTACCATGCCCATCCCGCTTTTCCATCCCCACCACCGTTTCCCATCAGAAATAGCCGAGCACGAGTGCCCATAAAAAAATATCGTCGTAACTTCACTATGAATGTCGCCGCCAGATGCAAAAAAAAGGGATGCAACACGAGGACTTCCCAGGAGGTCACCCATCCTAGTACTACTCTCGCCCAAGCACGCTTAACTTCGGAGTTCTGATGGGATCCGGTGCTTTAGTGCTGGTATGATCGCATCCGACATGTTATGCACTCATTTTCCTTTATGCTTGCCCCTCCCGCACCTTGTCTGCTCTATTTTGTACCATGCCCATCCCGCTTTTCCATCCCCACCACCGTTTCCCATCAGAAATAGCCGAGCACGAGTGCCCATAAAAAAATATCGTCGTAACTTCACTATGAATGTCGCCGCCAGATGCAAAAAAAAGGGATGCAACACGAGGACTTCCCAGGAGGTCACCCATCCTAGTACTACTCTCGCCCAAGCACGCTTAACTTCGGAGTTCTGATGGGATCCGGTGCTTTAGTGCTGGTATGATCGCATCCGACATGTTATGCACTCATTTTCCTTTATGCTTGCCCCTCCCGCACCTTGTCTGCTCTATTTTGTACCATGCCCATCCCGCTTTTCCATCCCCACCACCGTTTCCCATCAGAAATAGCCGAGCACGAGTGCCCATAAAAAAATATCGTCGTAACTTCACTATGAATGTCGCCGCCAGACGCAAAAAAAAGGGATGCAACACGAGGACTTCCCAGGAGGTCACCCATCCTAGTACTACTCTCGCCCAAGCACGCTTAACTTCGGAGTTCTGATGGGATCCGGTGCTTTAGTGCTGGTATGATCGCATCCGACATGTTATGCACTCATTTTCCTTTATGCTTGCCCCTCCCGCACCTTGTCTGCTCTATTTTGTACCATGCCCATCCCGCTTTTCCATCCCCACCACCGTTTCCCATCAGAAATAGCCGAGCACGAGTGCCCATAAAAAAATATCGTCGTAACTTCACTATGAATGTCGCCGCCAGACGCAAAAAAAAGGGATGCAACACGAGGACTTCCCAGGAGGTCACCCATCCTAGTACTACTCTCGCCCAAGCACGCTTAACTTCGGAGTTCTGATGGGATCCGGTGCTTTAGTGCTGGTATGATCGCATCCGACATGTTATGCACTCATTTTCCTTTATGCTTGCCCCTCCCGCACCTTGTCTGCTCTATTTTGTACCATGCCCATCCCGCTTTTCCATCCCCACCACCGTTTCCCATCAGAAATAGCCGAGCACGAGTGCCCATAAAAAAATATCGTCGTAACTTCACTATGAATGTCGCCGCCAGACGCAAAAAAAAGGGATGCAACACGAGGACTTCCCAGGAGGTCACCCATCCTAGTACTACTCTCGCCCAAGCACGCTTAACTTCGGAGTTCTGATGGGATCCGGTGCTTTAGTGCTGGTATGATCGCATCCGACATGTTATGCACTCATTTTCCTTTATGCTTGCCCCTCCCGCACCTTGTCTGCTCTATTTTGTACCATGCCCATCCCGCTTTTCCATCCCCACCACCGTTTCCCATCAGAAATAGCCGAGCACGAGTGCCCATAAAAAAATATCGTCGTAACTTCACTATGAATGTCGCCGCCAGACGCAAAAAAAAAGGGATGCAACACGAGGACTTCCCAGGAGGTCACCCATCCTAGTACTACTCTCGCCCAAGCACGCTTAACTTCGGAGTTCTGATGGGATCCGGTGCTTTAGTGCTGGTATGATCGCATCCGACATGTTATGCACTCATTTTCCTTTATGCTTGCCCCTCCCGCACCTTGTCTGCTCTATTTTGTACCATGCCCATCCCGCTTTTCCATCCCCACCACCGTTTCCCATCAGAAATAGCCGAGCACGAGTGCCCATAAAAAAATATCGTCGTAACTTCACTATGAATGTCGCCGCCAGATGCAAAAAAAAGGGATGCAACACGAGGACTTCCCAGGAGGTCACCCATCCTAGTACTACTCTCGCCCAAGCACGCTTAACTTCGGAGTTCTGATGGGATCCGGTGCTTTAGTGCTGGTATGATCGCATCCGACATGTTATGCACTCATTTTCCTTTATGCTTGCCCCTCCCGCACCTTGTCTGCTCTATTTTGTACCATGCCCATCCCGCTTTTCCATCCCCACCACCGTTTCCCATCAGAAATAGCCGAGCACGAGTGCCCATAAAAAAATATCGTCGTAACTTCACTATGAATGTCGCCGCCAGACGCAAAAAAAAGGGATGCAACACGAGGACTTCCCAGGAGGTCACCCATCCTAGTACTACTCTCGCCCAAGCACGCTTAACTTCGGAGTTCTGATGGGATCCGGTGCTTTAGTGCTGGTATGATCGCATCCGACATGTTATGCACTCATTTTCCTTTATGCTTGCCCCTCCCGCACCTTGTCTGCTCTATTTTGTACCATGCCCATCCCGCTTTTCCATCCCCACCACCGTTTCCCATCAGAAATAGCCGAGCACGAGTGCCCATAAAAAAATATCGTCGTAACTTCACTATGAATGTCGCCGCCAGATGCAAAAAAAAGGGATGCAACACGAGGACTTCCCAGGAGGTCACCCATCCTAGTACTACTCTCGCCCAAGCACGCTTAACTTCGGAGTTCTGATGGGATCCGGTGCTTTAGTGCTGGTATGATCGCATCCGACATGTTATGCACTCATTTTCCTTTATGCTTGCCCCTCCCGCACCTTGTCTGCTCTATTTTGTACCATGCCCATCCCGCTTTTCCATCCCCACCACCGTTTCCCATCAGAAATAGCCGAGCACGAGTGCCCATAAAAAAATATCGTCGTAACTTCACTATGAATGTCGCCGCCAGATGCAAAAAAAAGGGATGCAACACGAGGACTTCCCAGGAGGTCACCCATCCTAGTACTACTCTCGCCCAAGCACGCTTAACTTCGGAGTTCTGATGGGATCCGGTGCTTTAGTGCTGGTATGATCGCATCCGACATGTTATGCACTCATTTTCCTTTATGCTTGCCCCTCCCGCACCTTGTCTGCTCTATTTTGTACCATGCCCATCCCGCTTTTCCATCCCCACCACCGTTTCCCATCAGAAATAGCCGAGCACGAGTGCCCATAAAAAAATATCGTCGTAACTTCACTATGAATGTCGCCGCCAGACGCAAAAAAAAAGGGATGCAACACGAGGACTTCCCAGGAGGTCACCCATCCTAGTACTACTCTCGCCCAAGCACGCTTAACTTCGGAGTTCTGATGGGATCCGGTGCTTTAGTGCTGGTATGATCGCATCCGACATGTTATGCACTCATTTTCCTTTATGCTTGCCCCTCCCGCACCTTGTCTGCTCTATTTTGTACCATGCCCATCCCGCTTTTCCATCCCCACCACCGTTTCCCATCAGAAATAGCCGAGCACGAGTGCCCATAAAAAAATATCGTCGTAACTTCACTATGAATGTCGCCGCCAGATGCAAAAAAAAGGGATGCAACACGAGGACTTCCCAGGAGGTCACCCATCCTAGTACTACTCTCGCCCAAGCACGCTTAACTTCGGAGTTCTGATGGGATCCGGTGCTTTAGTGCTGGTATGATCGCATCCGACATGTTATGCACTCATTTTCCTTTATGCTTGCCCCTCCCGCACCTTGTCTGCTCTATTTTGTACCATGCCCATCCCGCTTTTCCATCCCCACCACCGTTTCCCATCAGAAATAGCCGAGCACGAGTGCCCATAAAAAAATATCGTCGTAACTTCACTATGAATGTCGCCGCCAGACGCAAAAAAAAGGGATGCAACACGAGGACTTCCCAGGAGGTCACCCATCCTAGTACTACTCTCGCCCAAGCACGCTTAACTTCGGAGTTCTGATGGGATCCGGTGCTTTAGTGCTGGTATGATCGCATCCGACATGTTATGCACTCATTTTCCTTTATGCTTGCCCCTCCCGCACCTTGTCTGCTCTATTTTGTACCATGCCCATCCCGCTTTTCCATCCCCACCACCGTTTCCCATCAGAAATAGCCGAGCACGAGTGCCCATAAAAAAATATCGTCGTAACTTCACTATGAATGTCGCCGCCAGATGCAAAAAAAAGGGATGCAACACGAGGACTTCCCAGGAGGTCACCCATCCTAGTACTACTCTCGCCCAAGCACGCTTAACTTCGGAGTTCTGATGGGATCCGGTGCTTTAGTGCTGGTATGATCGCATCCGACATGTTATGCACTCATTTTCCTTTATGCTTGCCCCTCCCGCACCTTGTCTGCTCTATTTTGTACCATGCCCATCCCGCTTTTCCATCCCCACCACCGTTTCCCATCAGAAATAGCCGAGCACGAGTGCCCATAAAAAAATATCGTCGTAACTTCACTATGAATGTCGCCGCCAGATGCAAAAAAAAGGGATGCAACACGAGGACTTCCCAGGAGGTCACCCATCCTAGTACTACTCTCGCCCAAGCACGCTTAACTTCGGAGTTCTGATGGGATCCGGTGCTTTAGTGCTGGTATGATCGCATCCGACATGTTATGCACTCATTTTCCTTTATGCTTGCCCCTCCCGCACCTTGTCTGCTCTATTTTGTACCATGCCCATCCCGCTTTTCCATCCCCACCACCGTTTCCCATCAGAAATAGCCGAGCACGAGTGCCCATAAAAAAATATCGTCGTAACTTCACTATGAATGTCGCCGCCAGACGCAAAAAAAAGGGATGCAACACGAGGACTTCCCAGGAGGTCACCCATCCTAGTACTACTCTCGCCCAAGCACGCTTAACTTCGGAGTTCTGATGGGATCCGGTGCTTTAGTGCTGGTATGATCGCATCCGACATGTTATGCACTCATTTTCCTTTATGCTTGCCCCTCCCGCACCTTGTCTGCTCTATTTTGTACCATGCCCATCCCGCTTTTCCATCCCCACCACCGTTTCCCATCAGAAATAGCCGAGCACGAGTGCCCATAAAAAAATATCGTCGTAACTTCACTATGAATGTCGCCGCCAGACGCAAAAAAAAGGGATGCAACACGAGGACTTCCCAGGAGGTCACCCATCCTAGTACTACTCTCGCCCAAGCACGCTTAACTTCGGAGTTCTGATGGGATCCGGTGCTTTAGTGCTGGTATGATCGCATCCGACATGTTATGCACTCATTTTCCTTTATGCTTGCCCCTCCCGCACCTTGTCTGCTCTATTTTGTACCATGCCCATCCCGCTTTTCCATCCCCACCACCGTTTCCCATCAGAAATAGCCGAGCACGAGTGCCCATAAAAAAATATCGTCGTAACTTCACTATGAATGTCGCCGCCAGACGCAAAAAAAAAGGGATGCAACACGAGGACTTCCCAGGAGGTCACCCATCCTAGTACTACTCTCGCCCAAGCACGCTTAACTTCGGAGTTCTGATGGGATCCGGTGCTTTAGTGCTGGTATGATCGCATCCGACATGTTATGCACTCATTTTCCTTTATGCTTGCCCCTCCCGCACCTTGTCTGCTCTATTTTGTACCATGCCCATCCCGCTTTTCCATCCCCACCACCGTTTCCCATCAGAAATAGCCGAGCACGAGTGCCCATAAAAAAATATCGTCGTAACTTCACTATGAATGTCGCCGCCAGATGCAAAAAAAAGGGATGCAACACGAGGACTTCCCAGGAGGTCACCCATCCTAGTACTACTCTCGCCCAAGCACGCTTAACTTCGGAGTTCTGATGGGATCCGGTGCTTTAGTGCTGGTATGATCGCATCCGACATGTTATGCACTCATTTTCCTTTATGCTTGCCCCTCCCGCACCTTGTCTGCTCTATTTTGTACCATGCCCATCCCGCTTTTCCATCCCCACCACCGTTTCCCATCAGAAATAGCCGAGCACGAGTGCCCATAAAAAAATATCGTCGTAACTTCACTATGAATGTCGCCGCCAGACGCAAAAAAAAGGGATGCAACACGAGGACTTCCCAGGAGGTCACCCATCCTAGTACTACTCTCGCCCAAGCACGCTTAACTTCGGAGTTCTGATGGGATCCGGTGCTTTAGTGCTGGTATGATCGCATCCGACATGTTATGCACTCATTTTCCTTTATGCTTGCCCCTCCCGCACCTTGTCTGCTCTATTTTGTACCATGCCCATCCCGCTTTTCCATCCCCACCACCGTTTCCCATCAGAAATAGCCGAGCACGAGTGCCCATAAAAAAATATCGTCGTAACTTCACTATGAATGTCGCCGCCAGATGCAAAAAAAAAAGGGATGCAACACGAGGACTTCCCAGGAGGTCACCCATCCTAGTACTACTCTCGCCCAAGCACGCTTAACTTCGGAGTTCTGATGGGATCCGGTGCTTTAGTGCTGGTATGATCGCATCCGACATGTTATGCACTCATTTTCCTTTATGCTTGCCCCTCCCGCACCTTGTCTGCTCTATTTTGTACCATGCCCATCCCGCTTTTCCATCCCCACCACCGTTTCCCATCAGAAATAGCCGAGCACGAGTGCCCATAAAAAAATATCGTCGTAACTTCACTATGAATGTCGCCGCCAGACGCAAAAAAAAGGGATGCAACACGAGGACTTCCCAGGAGGTCACCCATCCTAGTACTACTCTCGCCCAAGCACGCTTAACTTCGGAGTTCTGATGGGATCCGGTGCTTTAGTGCTGGTATGATCGCATCCGACATGTTATGCACTCATTTTCCTTTATGCTTGCCCCTCCCGCACCTTGTCTGCTCTATTTTGTACCATGCCCATCCCGCTTTTCCATCCCCACCACCGTTTCCCATCAGAAATAGCCGAGCACGAGTGCCCATAAAAAAATATCGTCGTAACTTCACTATGAATGTCGCCGCCAGATGCAAAAAAAAGGGATGCAACACGAGGACTTCCCAGGAGGTCACCCATCCTAGTACTACTCTCGCCCAAGCACGCTTAACTTCGGAGTTCTGATGGGATCCGGTGCTTTAGTGCTGGTATGATCGCATCCGACATGTTATGCACTCATTTTCCTTTATGCTTGCCCCTCCCGCACCTTGTCTGCTCTATTTTGTACCATGCCCATCCCGCTTTTCCATCCCCACCACCGTTTCCCATCAGAAATAGCCGAGCACGAGTGCCCATAAAAAAATATCGTCGTAACTTCACTATGAATGTCGCCGCCAGATGCAAAAAAAAGGGATGCAACACGAGGACTTCCCAGGAGGTCACCCATCCTAGTACTACTCTCGCCCAAGCACGCTTAACTTCGGAGTTCTGATGGGATCCGGTGCTTTAGTGCTGGTATGATCGCATCCGACATGTTATGCACTCATTTTCCTTTATGCTTGCCCCTCCCGCACCTTGTCTGCTCTATTTTGTACCATGCCCATCCCGCTTTTCCATCCCCACCACCGTTTCCCATCAGAAATAGCCGAGCACGAGTGCCCATAAAAAAATATCGTCGTAACTTCACTATGAATGTCGCCGCCAGACGCAAAAAAAAGGGATGCAACACGAGGACTTCCCAGGAGGTCACCCATCCTAGTACTACTCTCGCCCAAGCACGCTTAACTTCGGAGTTCTGATGGGATCCGGTGCTTTAGTGCTGGTATGATCGCATCCGACATGTTATGCACTCATTTTCCTTTATGCTTGCCCCTCCCGCACCTTGTCTGCTCTATTTTGTACCATGCCCATCCCGCTTTTCCATCCCCACCACCGTTTCCCATCAGAAATAGCCGAGCACGAGTGCCCATAAAAAAATATCGTCGTAACTTCACTATGAATGTCGCCGCCAGATGCAAAAAAAAGGGATGCAACACGAGGACTTCCCAGGAGGTCACCCATCCTAGTACTACTCTCGCCCAAGCACGCTTAACTTCGGAGTTCTGATGGGATCCGGTGCTTTAGTGCTGGTATGATCGCATCCGACATGTTATGCACTCATTTTCCTTTATGCTTGCCCCTCCCGCACCTTGTCTGCTCTATTTTGTACCATGCCCATCCCGCTTTTCCATCCCCACCACCGTTTCCCATCAGAAATAGCCGAGCACGAGTGCCCATAAAAAAATATCGTCGTAACTTCACTATGAATGTCGCCGCCAGATGCAAAAAAAAGGGATGCAACACGAGGACTTCCCAGGAGGTCACCCATCCTAGTACTACTCTCGCCCAAGCACGCTTAACTTCGGAGTTCTGATGGGATCCGGTGCTTTAGTGCTGGTATGATCGCATCCGACATGTTATGCACTCATTTTCCTTTATGCTTGCCCCTCCCGCACCTTGTCTGCTCTATTTTGTACCATGCCCATCCCGCTTTTCCATCCCCACCACCGTTTCCCATCAGAAATAGCCGAGCACGAGTGCCCATAAAAAAATATCGTCGTAACTTCACTATGAATGTCGCCGCCAGACGCAAAAAAAAGGGATGCAACACGAGGACTTCCCAGGAGGTCACCCATCCTAGTACTACTCTCGCCCAAGCACGCTTAACTTCGGAGTTCTGATGGGATCCGGTGCTTTAGTGCTGGTATGATCGCATCCGACATGTTATGCACTCATTTTCCTTTATGCTTGCCCCTCCCGCACCTTGTCTGCTCTATTTTGTACCATGCCCATCCCGCTTTTCCATCCCCACCACCGTTTCCCATCAGAAATAGCCGAGCACGAGTGCCCATAAAAAAATATCGTCGTAACTTCACTATGAATGTCGCCGCCAGACGCAAAAAAAAGGGATGCAACACGAGGACTTCCCAGGAGGTCACCCATCCTAGTACTACTCTCGCCCAAGCACGCTTAACTTCGGAGTTCTGATGGGATCCGGTGCTTTAGTGCTGGTATGATCGCATCCGACATGTTATGCACTCATTTTCCTTTATGCTTGCCCCTCCCGCACCTTGTCTGCTCTATTTTGTACCATGCCCATCCCGCTTTTCCATCCCCACCACCGTTTCCCATCAGAAATAGCCGAGCACGAGTGCCCATAAAAAAATATCGTCGTAACTTCACTATGAATGTCGCCGCCAGATGCAAAAAAAAGGGATGCAACACGAGGACTTCCCAGGAGGTCACCCATCCTAGTACTACTCTCGCCCAAGCACGCTTAACTTCGGAGTTCTGATGGGATCCGGTGCTTTAGTGCTGGTATGATCGCATCCGACATGTTATGCACTCATTTTCCTTTATGCTTGCCCCTCCCGCACCTTGTCTGCTCTATTTTGTACCATGCCCATCCCGCTTTTCCATCCCCACCACCGTTTCCCATCAGAAATAGCCGAGCACGAGTGCCCATAAAAAAATATCGTCGTAACTTCACTATGAATGTCGCCGCCAGACGCAAAAAAAAGGGATGCAACACGAGGACTTCCCAGGAGGTCACCCATCCTAGTACTACTCTCGCCCAAGCACGCTTAACTTCGGAGTTCTGATGGGATCCGGTGCTTTAGTGCTGGTATGATCGCATCCGACATGTTATGCACTCATTTTCCTTTATGCTTGCCCCTCCCGCACCTTGTCTGCTCTATTTTGTACCATGCCCATCCCGCTTTTCCATCCCCACCACCGTTTCCCATCAGAAATAGCCGAGCACGAGTGCCCATAAAAAAATATCGTCGTAACTTCACTATGAATGTCGCCGCCAGATGCAAAAAAAAAAGGGATGCAACACGAGGACTTCCCAGGAGGTCACCCATCCTAGTACTACTCTCGCCCAAGCACGCTTAACTTCGGAGTTCTGATGGGATCCGGTGCTTTAGTGCTGGTATGATCGCATCCGACATGTTATGCACTCATTTTCCTTTATGCTTGCCCCTCCCGCACCTTGTCTGCTCTATTTTGTACCATGCCCATCCCGCTTTTCCATCCCCACCACCGTTTCCCATCAGAAATAGCCGAGCACGAGTGCCCATAAAAAAATATCGTCGTAACTTCACTATGAATGTCGCCGCCAGATGCAAAAAAAAGGGATGCAACACGAGGACTTCCCAGGAGGTCACCCATCCTAGTACTACTCTCGCCCAAGCACGCTTAACTTCGGAGTTCTGATGGGATCCGGTGCTTTAGTGCTGGTATGATCGCATCCGACATGTTATGCACTCATTTTCCTTTATGCTTGCCCCTCCCGCACCTTGTCTGCTCTATTTTGTACCATGCCCATCCCGCTTTTCCATCCCCACCACCGTTTCCCATCAGAAATAGCCGAGCACGAGTGCCCATAAAAAAATATCGTCGTAACTTCACTATGAATGTCGCCGCCAGACGCAAAAAAAAGGGATGCAACACGAGGACTTCCCAGGAGGTCACCCATCCTAGTACTACTCTCGCCCAAGCACGCTTAACTTCGGAGTTCTGATGGGATCCGGTGCTTTAGTGCTGGTATGATCGCATCCGACATGTTATGCACTCATTTTCCTTTATGCTTGCCCCTCCCGCACCTTGTCTGCTCTATTTTGTACCATGCCCATCCCGCTTTTCCATCCCCACCACCGTTTCCCATCAGAAATAGCCGAGCACGAGTGCCCATAAAAAAATATCGTCGTAACTTCACTATGAATGTCGCCGCCAGATGCAAAAAAAAGGGATGCAACACGAGGACTTCCCAGGAGGTCACCCATCCTAGTACTACTCTCGCCCAAGCACGCTTAACTTCGGAGTTCTGATGGGATCCGGTGCTTTAGTGCTGGTATGATCGCATCCGACATGTTATGCACTCATTTTCCTTTATGCTTGCCCCTCCCGCACCTTGTCTGCTCTATTTTGTACCATGCCCATCCCGCTTTTCCATCCCCACCACCGTTTCCCATCAGAAATAGCCGAGCACGAGTGCCCATAAAAAAATATCGTCGTAACTTCACTATGAATGTCGCCGCCAGACGCAAAAAAAAGGGATGCAACACGAGGACTTCCCAGGAGGTCACCCATCCTAGTACTACTCTCGCCCAAGCACGCTTAACTTCGGAGTTCTGATGGGATCCGGTGCTTTAGTGCTGGTATGATCGCATCCGACATGTTATGCACTCATTTTCCTTTATGCTTGCCCCTCCCGCACCTTGTCTGCTCTATTTTGTACCATGCCCATCCCGCTTTTCCATCCCCACCACCGTTTCCCATCAGAAATAGCCGAGCACGAGTGCCCATAAAAAAATATCGTCGTAACTTCACTATGAATGTCGCCGCCAGACGCAAAAAAAAGGGATGCAACACGAGGACTTCCCAGGAGGTCACCCATCCTAGTACTACTCTCGCCCAAGCACGCTTAACTTCGGAGTTCTGATGGGATCCGGTGCTTTAGTGCTGGTATGATCGCATCCGACATGTTATGCACTCATTTTCCTTTATGCTTGCCCCTCCCGCACCTTGTCTGCTCTATTTTGTACCATGCCCATCCCGCTTTTCCATCCCCACCACCGTTTCCCATCAGAAATAGCCGAGCACGAGTGCCCATAAAAAAATATCGTCGTAACTTCACTATGAATGTCGCCGCCAGACGCAAAAAAAAAGGGATGCAACACGAGGACTTCCCAGGAGGTCACCCATCCTAGTACTACTCTCGCCCAAGCACGCTTAACTTCGGAGTTCTGATGGGATCCGGTGCTTTAGTGCTGGTATGATCGCATCCGACATGTTATGCACTCATTTTCCTTTATGCTTGCCCCTCCCGCACCTTGTCTGCTCTATTTTGTACCATGCCCATCCCGCTTTTCCATCCCCACCACCGTTTCCCATCAGAAATAGCCGAGCACGAGTGCCCATAAAAAAATATCGTCGTAACTTCACTATGAATGTCGCCGCCAGATGCAAAAAAAAGGGATGCAACACGAGGACTTCCCAGGAGGTCACCCATCCTAGTACTACTCTCGCCCAAGCACGCTTAACTTCGGAGTTCTGATGGGATCCGGTGCTTTAGTGCTGGTATGATCGCATCCGACATGTTATGCACTCATTTTCCTTTATGCTTGCCCCTCCCGCACCTTGTCTGCTCTATTTTGTACCATGCCCATCCCGCTTTTCCATCCCCACCACCGTTTCCCATCAGAAATAGCCGAGCACGAGTGCCCATAAAAAAATATCGTCGTAACTTCACTATGAATGTCGCCGCCAGACGCAAAAAAAAAGGGATGCAACACGAGGACTTCCCAGGAGGTCACCCATCCTAGTACTACTCTCGCCCAAGCACGCTTAACTTCGGAGTTCTGATGGGATCCGGTGCTTTAGTGCTGGTATGATCGCATCCGACATGTTATGCACTCATTTTCCTTTATGCTTGCCCCTCCCGCACCTTGTCTGCTCTATTTTGTACCATGCCCATCCCGCTTTTCCATCCCCACCACCGTTTCCCATCAGAAATAGCCGAGCACGAGTGCCCATAAAAAAATATCGTCGTAACTTCACTATGAATGTCGCCGCCAGATGCAAAAAAAAGGGATGCAACACGAGGACTTCCCAGGAGGTCACCCATCCTAGTACTACTCTCGCCCAAGCACGCTTAACTTCGGAGTTCTGATGGGATCCGGTGCTTTAGTGCTGGTATGATCGCATCCGACATGTTATGCACTCATTTTCCTTTATGCTTGCCCCTCCCGCACCTTGTCTGCTCTATTTTGTACCATGCCCATCCCGCTTTTCCATCCCCACCACCGTTTCCCATCAGAAATAGCCGAGCACGAGTGCCCATAAAAAAATATCGTCGTAACTTCACTATGAATGTCGCCGCCAGACGCAAAAAAAAGGGATGCAACACGAGGACTTCCCAGGAGGTCACCCATCCTAGTACTACTCTCGCCCAAGCACGCTTAACTTCGGAGTTCTGATGGGATCCGGTGCTTTAGTGCTGGTATGATCGCATCCGACATGTTATGCACTCATTTTCCTTTATGCTTGCCCCTCCCGCACCTTGTCTGCTCTATTTTGTACCATGCCCATCCCGCTTTTCCATCCCCACCACCGTTTCCCATCAGAAATAGCCGAGCACGAGTGCCCATAAAAAAATATCGTCGTAACTTCACTATGAATGTCGCCGCCAGACGCAAAAAAAAGGGATGCAACACGAGGACTTCCCAGGAGGTCACCCATCCTAGTACTACTCTCGCCCAAGCACGCTTAACTTCGGAGTTCTGATGGGATCCGGTGCTTTAGTGCTGGTATGATCGCATCCGACATGTTATGCACTCATTTTCCTTTATGCTTGCCCCTCCCGCACCTTGTCTGCTCTATTTTGTACCATGCCCATCCCGCTTTTCCATCCCCACCACCGTTTCCCATCAGAAATAGCCGAGCACGAGTGCCCATAAAAAAATATCGTCGTAACTTCACTATGAATGTCGCCGCCAGATGCAAAAAAAAGGGATGCAACACGAGGACTTCCCAGGAGGTCACCCATCCTAGTACTACTCTCGCCCAAGCACGCTTAACTTCGGAGTTCTGATGGGATCCGGTGCTTTAGTGCTGGTATGATCGCATCCGACATGTTATGCACTCATTTTCCTTTATGCTTGCCCCTCCCGCACCTTGTCTGCTCTATTTTGTACCATGCCCATCCCGCTTTTCCATCCCCACCACCGTTTCCCATCAGAAATAGCCGAGCACGAGTGCCCATAAAAAAATATCGTCGTAACTTCACTATGAATGTCGCCGCCAGACGCAAAAAAAAGGGATGCAACACGAGGACTTCCCAGGAGGTCACCCATCCTAGTACTACTCTCGCCCAAGCACGCTTAACTTCGGAGTTCTGATGGGATCCGGTGCTTTAGTGCTGGTATGATCGCATCCGACATGTTATGCACTCATTTTCCTTTATGCTTGCCCCTCCCGCACCTTGTCTGCTCTATTTTGTACCATGCCCATCCCGCTTTTCCATCCCCACCACCGTTTCCCATCAGAAATAGCCGAGCACGAGTGCCCATAAAAAAATATCGTCGTAACTTCACTATGAATGTCGCCGCCAGATGCAAAAAAAAGGGATGCAACACGAGGACTTCCCAGGAGGTCACCCATCCTAGTACTACTCTCGCCCAAGCACGCTTAACTTCGGAGTTCTGATGGGATCCGGTGCTTTAGTGCTGGTATGATCGCATCCGACATGTTATGCACTCATTTTCCTTTATGCTTGCCCCTCCCGCACCTTGTCTGCTCTATTTTGTACCATGCCCATCCCGCTTTTCCATCCCCACCACCGTTTCCCATCAGAAATAGCCGAGCACGAGTGCCCATAAAAAAATATCGTCGTAACTTCACTATGAATGTCGCAGAAAGCAAAAAAAAAAAAAAAAGGGATGCAACACGAGGACTTCCCAGGAGGTCACCCATCCTAGTACTACTCTCGCCCAAGCACGCTTAACTTCGGAGTTCTGATGGGATCCGGTGCTTTAGTGCTGGTATGATCGCATCCGACATGTTATGCACTCATTTTCCTTTATGCTTGCCCCTCCCGCACCTTGTCTGCTCTATTTTGTACCATGCCCATCCCGCTTTTCCATCCCCACCACCGTTTCCCATCAGAAATAGCCGAGCACGAGTGCCCATAAAAAAATATCGTCGTAACTTCACTATGAATGTCGCCGCCAGACGCAAAAAAAAGGGATGCAACACGAGGACTTCCCAGGAGGTCACCCATCCTAGTACTACTCTCGCCCAAGCACGCTTAACTTCGGAGTTCTGATGGGATCCGGTGCTTTAGTGCTGGTATGATCGCATCCGACATGTTATGCACTCATTTTCCTTTATGCTTGCCCCTCCCGCACCTTGTCTGCTCTATTTTGTACCATGCCCATCCCGCTTTTCCATCCCCACCACCGTTTCCCATCAGAAATAGCCGAGCACGAGTGCCCATAAAAAAATATCGTCGTAACTTCACTATGAATGTCGCCGCCAGATGCAAAAAAAAGGGATGCAACACGAGGACTTCCCAGGAGGTCACCCATCCTAGTACTACTCTCGCCCAAGCACGCTTAACTTCGGAGTTCTGATGGGATCCGGTGCTTTAGTGCTGGTATGATCGCATCCGACATGTTATGCACTCATTTTCCTTTATGCTTGCCCCTCCCGCACCTTGTCTGCTCTATTTTGTACCATGCCCATCCCGCTTTTCCATCCCCACCACCGTTTCCCATCAGAAATAGCCGAGCACGAGTGCCCATAAAAAAATATCGTCGTAACTTCACTATGAATGTCGCCGCCAGATGCAAAAAAAAGGGATGCAACACGAGGACTTCCCAGGAGGTCACCCATCCTAGTACTACTCTCGCCCAAGCACGCTTAACTTCGGAGTTCTGATGGGATCCGGTGCTTTAGTGCTGGTATGATCGCATCCGACATGTTATGCACTCATTTTCCTTTATGCTTGCCCCTCCCGCACCTTGTCTGCTCTATTTTGTACCATGCCCATCCCGCTTTTCCATCCCCACCACCGTTTCCCATCAGAAATAGCCGAGCACGAGTGCCCATAAAAAAATATCGTCGTAACTTCACTATGAATGTCGCCGCCAGACGCAAAAAAAAGGGATGCAACACGAGGACTTCCCAGGAGGTCACCCATCCTAGTACTACTCTCGCCCAAGCACGCTTAACTTCGGAGTTCTGATGGGATCCGGTGCTTTAGTGCTGGTATGATCGCATCCGACATGTTATGCACTCATTTTCCTTTATGCTTGCCCCTCCCGCACCTTGTCTGCTCTATTTTGTACCATGCCCATCCCGCTTTTCCATCCCCACCACCGTTTCCCATCAGAAATAGCCGAGCACGAGTGCCCATAAAAAAATATCGTCGTAACTTCACTATGAATGTCGCCGCCAGATGCAAAAAAAAGGGATGCAACACGAGGACTTCCCAGGAGGTCACCCATCCTAGTACTACTCTCGCCCAAGCACGCTTAACTTCGGAGTTCTGATGGGATCCGGTGCTTTAGTGCTGGTATGATCGCATCCGACATGTTATGCACTCATTTTCCTTTATGCTTGCCCCTCCCGCACCTTGTCTGCTCTATTTTGTACCATGCCCATCCCGCTTTTCCATCCCCACCACCGTTTCCCATCAGAAATAGCCGAGCACGAGTGCCCATAAAAAAATATCGTCGTAACTTCACTATGAATGTCGCCGCCAGACGCAAAAAAAAAGGGATGCAACACGAGGACTTCCCAGGAGGTCACCCATCCTAGTACTACTCTCGCCCAAGCACGCTTAACTTCGGAGTTCTGATGGGATCCGGTGCTTTAGTGCTGGTATGATCGCATCCGACATGTTATGCACTCATTTTCCTTTATGCTTGCCCCTCCCGCACCTTGTCTGCTCTATTTTGTACCATGCCCATCCCGCTTTTCCATCCCCACCACCGTTTCCCATCAGAAATAGCCGAGCACGAGTGCCCATAAAAAAATATCGTCGTAACTTCACTATGAATGTCGCCGCCAGACGCAAAAAAAAGGGATGCAACACGAGGACTTCCCAGGAGGTCACCCATCCTAGTACTACTCTCGCCCAAGCACGCTTAACTTCGGAGTTCTGATGGGATCCGGTGCTTTAGTGCTGGTATGATCGCATCCGACATGTTATGCACTCATTTTCCTTTATGCTTGCCCCTCCCGCACCTTGTCTGCTCTATTTTGTACCATGCCCATCCCGCTTTTCCATCCCCACCACCGTTTCCCATCAGAAATAGCCGAGCACGAGTGCCCATAAAAAAATATCGTCGTAACTTCACTATGAATGTCGCCGCCAGATGCAAAAAAAAGGGATGCAACACGAGGACTTCCCAGGAGGTCACCCATCCTAGTACTACTCTCGCCCAAGCACGCTTAACTTCGGAGTTCTGATGGGATCCGGTGCTTTAGTGCTGGTATGATCGCATCCGACATGTTATGCACTCATTTTCCTTTATGCTTGCCCCTCCCGCACCTTGTCTGCTCTATTTTGTACCATGCCCATCCCGCTTTTCCATCCCCACCACCGTTTCCCATCAGAAATAGCCGAGCACGAGTGCCCATAAAAAAATATCGTCGTAACTTCACTATGAATGTCGCCGCCAGATGCAAAAAAAAGGGATGCAACACGAGGACTTCCCAGGAGGTCACCCATCCTAGTACTACTCTCGCCCAAGCACGCTTAACTTCGGAGTTCTGATGGGATCCGGTGCTTTAGTGCTGGTATGATCGCATCCGACATGTTATGCACTCATTTTCCTTTATGCTTGCCCCTCCCGCACCTTGTCTGCTCTATTTTGTACCATGCCCATCCCGCTTTTCCATCCCCACCACCGTTTCCCATCAGAAATAGCCGAGCACGAGTGCCCATAAAAAAATATCGTCGTAACTTCACTATGAATGTCGCCGCCAGACGCAAAAAAAAGGGATGCAACACGAGGACTTCCCAGGAGGTCACCCATCCTAGTACTACTCTCGCCCAAGCACGCTTAACTTCGGAGTTCTGATGGGATCCGGTGCTTTAGTGCTGGTATGATCGCATCCGACATGTTATGCACTCATTTTCCTTTATGCTTGCCCCTCCCGCACCTTGTCTGCTCTATTTTGTACCATGCCCATCCCGCTTTTCCATCCCCACCACCGTTTCCCATCAGAAATAGCCGAGCACGAGTGCCCATAAAAAAATATCGTCGTAACTTCACTATGAATGTCGCCGCCAGATGCAAAAAAAAGGGATGCAACACGAGGACTTCCCAGGAGGTCACCCATCCTAGTACTACTCTCGCCCAAGCACGCTTAACTTCGGAGTTCTGATGGGATCCGGTGCTTTAGTGCTGGTATGATCGCATCCGACATGTTATGCACTCATTTTCCTTTATGCTTGCCCCTCCCGCACCTTGTCTGCTCTATTTTGTACCATGCCCATCCCGCTTTTCCATCCCCACCACCGTTTCCCATCAGAAATAGCCGAGCACGAGTGCCCATAAAAAAATATCGTCGTAACTTCACTATGAATGTCGCCGCCAGATGCAAAAAAAAGGGATGCAACACGAGGACTTCCCAGGAGGTCACCCATCCTAGTACTACTCTCGCCCAAGCACGCTTAACTTCGGAGTTCTGATGGGATCCGGTGCTTTAGTGCTGGTATGATCGCATCCGACATGTTATGCACTCATTTTCCTTTATGCTTGCCCCTCCCGCACCTTGTCTGCTCTATTTTGTACCATGCCCATCCCGCTTTTCCATCCCCACCACCGTTTCCCATCAGAAATAGCCGAGCACGAGTGCCCATAAAAAAATATCGTCGTAACTTCACTATGAATGTCGCCGCCAGACGCAAAAAAAAAGGGATGCAACACGAGGACTTCCCAGGAGGTCACCCATCCTAGTACTACTCTCGCCCAAGCACGCTTAACTTCGGAGTTCTGATGGGATCCGGTGCTTTAGTGCTGGTATGATCGCATCCGACATGTTATGCACTCATTTTCCTTTATGCTTGCCCCTCCCGCACCTTGTCTGCTCTATTTTGTACCATGCCCATCCCGCTTTTCCATCCCCACCACCGTTTCCCATCAGAAATAGCCGAGCACGAGTGCCCATAAAAAAATATCGTCGTAACTTCACTATGAATGTCGCCGCCAGACGCAAAAAAAAGGGATGCAACACGAGGACTTCCCAGGAGGTCACCCATCCTAGTACTACTCTCGCCCAAGCACGCTTAACTTCGGAGTTCTGATGGGATCCGGTGCTTTAGTGCTGGTATGATCGCATCCGACATGTTATGCACTCATTTTCCTTTATGCTTGCCCCTCCCGCACCTTGTCTGCTCTATTTTGTACCATGCCCATCCCGCTTTTCCATCCCCACCACCGTTTCCCATCAGAAATAGCCGAGCACGAGTGCCCATAAAAAAATATCGTCGTAACTTCACTATGAATGTCGCCGCCAGATGCAAAAAAAAGGGATGCAACACGAGGACTTCCCAGGAGGTCACCCATCCTAGTACTACTCTCGCCCAAGCACGCTTAACTTCGGAGTTCTGATGGGATCCGGTGCTTTAGTGCTGGTATGATCGCATCCGACATGTTATGCACTCATTTTCCTTTATGCTTGCCCCTCCCGCACCTTGTCTGCTCTATTTTGTACCATGCCCATCCCGCTTTTCCATCCCCACCACCGTTTCCCATCAGAAATAGCCGAGCACGAGTGCCCATAAAAAAATATCGTCGTAACTTCACTATGAATGTCGCCGCCAGACGCAAAAAAAAAGGGATGCAACACGAGGACTTCCCAGGAGGTCACCCATCCTAGTACTACTCTCGCCCAAGCACGCTTAACTTCGGAGTTCTGATGGGATCCGGTGCTTTAGTGCTGGTATGATCGCATCCGACATGTTATGCACTCATTTTCCTTTATGCTTGCCCCTCCCGCACCTTGTCTGCTCTATTTTGTACCATGCCCATCCCGCTTTTCCATCCCCACCACCGTTTCCCATCAGAAATAGCCGAGCACGAGTGCCCATAAAAAAATATCGTCGTAACTTCACTATGAATGTCGCCGCCAGATGCAAAAAAAAGGGATGCAACACGAGGACTTCCCAGGAGGTCACCCATCCTAGTACTACTCTCGCCCAAGCACGCTTAACTTCGGAGTTCTGATGGGATCCGGTGCTTTAGTGCTGGTATGATCGCATCCGACATGTTATGCACTCATTTTCCTTTATGCTTGCCCCTCCCGCACCTTGTCTGCTCTATTTTGTACCATGCCCATCCCGCTTTTCCATCCCCACCACCGTTTCCCATCAGAAATAGCCGAGCACGAGTGCCCATAAAAAAATATCGTCGTAACTTCACTATGAATGTCGCCGCCAGACGCAAAAAAAAAGGGATGCAACACGAGGACTTCCCAGGAGGTCACCCATCCTAGTACTACTCTCGCCCAAGCACGCTTAACTTCGGAGTTCTGATGGGATCCGGTGCTTTAGTGCTGGTATGATCGCATCCGACATGTTATGCACTCATTTTCCTTTATGCTTGCCCCTCCCGCACCTTGTCTGCTCTATTTTGTACCATGCCCATCCCGCTTTTCCATCCCCACCACCGTTTCCCATCAGAAATAGCCGAGCACGAGTGCCCATAAAAAAATATCGTCGTAACTTCACTATGAATGTCGCCGCCAGATGCAAAAAAAAGGGATGCAACACGAGGACTTCCCAGGAGGTCACCCATCCTAGTACTACTCTCGCCCAAGCACGCTTAACTTCGGAGTTCTGATGGGATCCGGTGCTTTAGTGCTGGTATGATCGCATCCGACATGTTATGCACTCATTTTCCTTTATGCTTGCCCCTCCCGCACCTTGTCTGCTCTATTTTGTACCATGCCCATCCCGCTTTTCCATCCCCACCACCGTTTCCCATCAGAAATAGCCGAGCACGAGTGCCCATAAAAAAATATCGTCGTAACTTCACTATGAATGTCGCCGCCAGATGCAAAAAAAAGGGATGCAACACGAGGACTTCCCAGGAGGTCACCCATCCTAGTACTACTCTCGCCCAAGCACGCTTAACTTCGGAGTTCTGATGGGATCCGGTGCTTTAGTGCTGGTATGATCGCATCCGACATGTTATGCACTCATTTTCCTTTATGCTTGCCCCTCCCGCACCTTGTCTGCTCTATTTTGTACCATGCCCATCCCGCTTT